>JBAMHX010000018.1:19190847-19201421 GCA_037177515.1 Pseudomugil tenellus | reverse complement strand
TATATATATATATATATATATATATATACATAATTTACCTTCTTTATTGTCAGTTTTTCATATTACAGGCACCTTAAGATATTAATAAATAATAAATCATGCAGGTTTGGACAAATTCTTTGGATGACAATGAAGTGGCATTTACATAAAACTGCACATTATTTCTAATTGGAAGCAGTTGTGATGAAGTAGAGACTCAAGAATAAAGAGGCAATGCACATTTCAAAGCCAGACTGAAAACATCTATGCAATGTCTTTGTGAAGATACAGTTCTTAGATGTTCTGATGTCAATTTCTATTTTGTGTGCAGCACGCTGACATCTGTTTTGAGCATAATATGTTTTAAGAGAGTGAGCTCTTATCAAAGTGAAATGTTGGCTAGCACCAGGGAATTGGGGGTTGTAACAGCTTGGAGAAAGAAGCTGCTGCAGAATCTTACAGTATTGGTCCTGATGCTGCTGAACCTCCTGTCTAATGTTAGAAGTTCAAACACTATGTGTGAGCGATATGAATGGTTTTTGACAGTGACAGAGGCTTTGCATATGCATAGTTCTTGAAAGATATCCTAGATGAATTGAGAGAGAGACCCCCATGATCCTTCGGCTGCCTGTTGTAGGGGGACTTTTATTTCAGTGCTGTACAGTTCCCTTATTTCACAGTAACGTAGCTAGTGAGGGTACTCTTCACAGATCTTAAAATGTGGTGAAAGGCTGAATCCCTTTTATTCTTACCACTCTGTAAACACGTTGCTTTGCTTTCACCATAACTGAGTTGTCAGAGATGCACTCACGAAGAAGCTGACCCTGCTCTCCAGATCATCACTGACTGTGAAACAGAACATTTTGATCAGCGGAGAATTGTTGGCTCCTTTTGATCAGTCTCTCTATCCACTTCACCATTATGGTAGTTGGTGCTGACTGAGGTATTTTCTTGTTTACTTTCGTCACTATGATGGTTGTCATGGACCAAACAGTAAGGCAACATGACTTTGGAGGTTTTGTTCAGAAACAGGGCTTTTTTTATTTACCCAAAAAACAGAAAGCTTTGAACAACTCAAGCATTAAAATCAAACAGACTGATAAAAGAGGCCAATTAAAAATAACTTGGCTCAAAATCAGAACTATAGGGAAGTCAAACCAATGAATGAACATAAACAAACTGATCTCCTGAACAATCAAACAGGGGAAATTAAATACCAGTTTAGTGAAAGAAAAGTAAACACAAAAAAGGGAAAACCTCAAACCTATTAATTAATCTACAAACTCTCTACGATACTGCAGCATGTGGTGCAGCTGGCAGCAGCATATCAGTTCTCAGTGTTTGGCCTCGCCTTTAGTAAACCCAGAATTTTGTACATGAGTACTTTATTTTCTCTTTAATTCCGAATTAAAATTAATCCTGCTTTAAACAGATAAAAAATGTATACAGTTAATTCCGAATGAAAATGAAAATTTGGAATTGAACTTAATTCCCAATAAAGTGTCCGGTTCATTTTCATTTTAAAGCCGTTCAGTTAATTTTGTTCATTCTGCGCTCGCTACCATTTCCTGCTGCAATGATGCACATGCGCAGTCTTCTGACTCCCGTCTCAGGAATATTCGGACCTGTTTTTTTATATTATCCCCAGCTGGTCAAAAAGGTGAAGTAGTACACTTGTGTCAAGCTAGTACTTCAAAAATATAATCGAGATTGAAGCGATAACTTTGATAAATATTATGTTGTTTTGCACATAGCCGACAAGTCGAGACGCAGGAAGCGATTTGTGTATTTCCTGTATACATAAGTGTGTCACTTCTGCCGTCACGTTGGAAGTAAGAGACGGCGAATAAATGTGTTGACATGTATACCTTAATTTACAATGAATATTTTCATGTAAACTCAAAGAAGAAGAATTAAATTTTGACAAATTAAATTCAGAATAATTTAATTCGAAATAAGTTAATTCGGAATTAGTCATTCAGTATTAAAAAAAAATCATGCAGCCGTATACCCAGGTAAATATTAACGTGCGCGGGTGGCCATCACAATGGATGTGGTTTAGGCTTCTGGGGAAGATGTTATAAACGTTGCATCTCTAAGGACACCTACCAGTTAGAACTGTCCCCAAACTCTCTGGGATGTTGTCTGGGCTCGCTACTTAACTACAGGTCAACATATTTAGTAAGCCCTATTACTCCATTTGTTTTCCTTTTCCACATCCAATAATTTGCTGGAATGATCCAACCCATTGGGAAAAATGCTGTTGTGGAAAGTCCATATATTATCTTAATTGACATGTTAATCTAAACTATATACATAACTGTGTGCATTTTATTCTGATTCCTTGTCTCTGCTAAGGTGAAGATGAAATATTGTGCTCCATACAGAGGGACACTTTGACCATTTGACCTTTCCCTAATTTTCCTCACAAAGAATCTTGGGGTGCCTTGCACCAAAGCTATACATGAAGGAAATAACTTTAAGAAAGGCACTGTGATGGCTGCAAGTTATCCTTGGGTCAAATCATTAATCTTGTGTACATGGACACTTTGAGTTTATGATAACCACTGCATTACCTTTAAAAGAGGTTCTGATCTGGGATGTCCAAACAGATCTCTGAACAGCTCCTCAGAATTAATATTTTTTGTTAATTCTTCATCTATTATTTTGTTCATTAAACCTTGTTAATGTTTTCCCACTTTTAACCAGTGAGTCCTCATCCTTTGAAAGCTCAATATTTTTTGCCTCAACAATGGTTTTCTGATAGATCATAAATGGTGAAGAGAAAGAAAAATGACCAAACTTACTTTTTAACACTGTACACGAATCCTTGACATATTGGAATGTTTCTTATACTTTTTTATTTAAAGTTATTGATAAAGTTCAGCAGCAGATTATCTCTGGTCACAAAGAGCCTTTTGTATCTCATGAATACTTTAAATCCAGCAGAGATGAGGAAGCATGATATTTAAATGGGAGCGGTGTTGTTTTTGAACTGTAACCCCAGTGGTTAACCTTTTTTGGATGTTTTTTGGAAAACACCTTGTTTTCCCAAGAGTTTTCCAAACTCTTGGGAAAACAATCTTCCTTTCAAGAGCCCGTGTTAAACCATACTTTAAGCAGAAGCTGAATCAAACAGATTGTATCTTAAAGTATCACCTCAAAAGATGGTAATATAATATACATGTAATATTCCTCATATTAATCTTACTTTACCTTCTGCAACATTAAACCTTCCTGGTATCTGCGTCCTCTCTCTGAGTAGCCCTGCAACAAGGAAACTGCTTAGTTCTGGTCATAGCATGTGTTTTGACTAATGTCATGAGAGAACAACTTTATCAGTTTATTCTTTGTATAAGAGGCTGTCGTGACTGGACAACTGAATCCCAAATCAAAATCAGGTAGTGCAGTATCAGTCATAGCGTTTTATATCTACCACGGTAACATCAATAGATGCAGCATGACAAATATTTAAATAGCCTTCATAACGCAAAGATGTGATATGAAAGATAAAAGGAGGATAAAATGACAGATATGTGATGCTGCAGACCACAGTGTCAGGCAAAGTTTTGCTAAGTAGACTAACAAACTAAAAGTTTCAAGCTAAACCTGTGTGGAAATATGAAGAATAACTATTCAGCTTGCTGTAAAATGTAACTTTACAGTCTGTAATAGACCTGTGGACTTAAACACGTTCCTCCTTCTGTACATCACATCAGTTGGATTATCTTAGGCCAAATTAAAATGAATTCATTTGAAGGCAAAATATGTGTTCTGCCCAGTTTTAATTATTTAGGTTAGAAATTAAAGCAGTCTTATTTAATTACTAGACAAAGTCGTGGTAGGCAAACCAAAAGTTTAGACAAATCTTAGTGCGCTGCTATTTTATGCTTGTTTAATTGTCTGACATGAACAACTGAGTATGTAAACAAGGTTTTAATCTGTAGTAAATGAAAACATATACGAGAACATAGTGCATTAAAAATGATACTACAAATTCATCTAATTTTAAGTGAAGCATGAACTTCAACTGTGAGGCAGAAACTCGCATCCTAATCACATTAATTAGTTTCACATTGATCTTAGTTTCATTAGTTTAGGTTCTCCCTCAGTAATACTTTTAATAGAACTTTTTTACAACACAAATGACAATATTAGACAAGTATAATGTGCTGATAATAAAACTAGAAAAGCACTCGGAGAGCGCAGTCCTCATCATCTGTTCATGATCCCTGAACGGAGATATCCTGAAAATTTTATGAGAATCCATCAATAACTTTTTGAGTTATATTGCAAACCGAGAGACAGGCAAGCAAACCAACACCAGCAAAAACATAACCTCCTTGGTGAAGGTAAAAACACAAGAAACCAGATAAATGTGGAATGATAGGCTGCAGTTGGATTAAGGAGGCAGACCTTGTAAAAAGAGGTGAAGAGCCCATTTCTGTTGTTTCTTCCTGACTCAACACACCTGAGACTTCTGCTGCAACACACCTTCAGCAGTGTTCTTTGTCATGTTTGGGGAAGAAGCACAATCTCAAAGTAGTTGCTGAAGCAAAGCAGCTAAGATACACGGCATGCTTAAGCAGAATGGGAAATGTGACTCCATTGTGGATTTTAATATTTAATATGAGGTTCAAACAGTGTTTCAGTCACCTGCATCCCTGATTGGGAGAAAGGAGGGAACATCTAGGCTCCAGGCAGATCAGGTACAGTTATTGTGTTTATGTACCATACTTTTTATCTTTGAATTTTAATTTTTCATGTTATCTATTTTCTTTTTTGTAGTTCTTTAATGAGCATATCTTGAGAGATGCTAATCACAGTTTTCTCCACCCTTAGTTTTGCTTGGGGTGGGTTTAGCTGATGGACCATTTGGTTTTGTTTTAAACATTTGACTGTATCATAAGAGACTGGTTCAACAGGATTTCCTCTATAATACCCTCATTACCTTATTTATTTATTTATTTTTTTGGTATTTTGAAGGCCCTTGCAGGAAATGGTCTGCAGTGCTGTCTAATTATGAAACTGGCTGCACCTGGGCCTCAATGGAGGGTCAGAGTATAAAAGATATCCATCCGGACAGAGCTGGACCTCCCAGGACAAGACTGGGAGATCATTGGAGAAGGTGCTGAGCTGGGGCTTTGAGCTGACCGGACCAAGGTTTCTTAAAATAAACCCATTTTGGTAAACACACCACTTGTATCCGCCTCCTTTTTGTTACGATCTCAGAAATAGACGTAACAGTGAGCTAAATTAATCTGAAAACACTATTTCACTTTTTTATATGTATAACACTATCAACCACAGATTCCACTTTGAAAGTATCTTCTTCATGGTCTTCATGTTGGTCTGTTGTTGCAGTTCATTCTGAGTCACATACAGTAAATATCACTTGGTAAATAAACTGTTATTAATGTCCCTTAGTTTTCATTGTTCGGATTTAGCTCTGACTTTCGGGCATTTAGTCAAAGCAAGTTCTAAAGTTAGTCATATTAGTTGTATATATCAAACACATTTGGGTATTTTATTATTTTCAAAAAGACATTATCGTTATGAGTGAGAATTTATTTCCAGACATGCAGTTTCAACCCTTAGGCCACTTATTCATGTAGTGAAAATGACATAATTACACTTGGATAACATATTGAGCAAGTACAGATCTGCTGTAAAAAGGGCTTCCATGAAGAGACTGGCCCCAATTAAAAGTCATATTTCAGTTCTGACCTGGGTTTGAAATGCAATGTTAGATTTTTGCATAATTTTCAGATTCCCACAAATGTAGAATTTATATTTCAGGAGTGCAACACCGTTTTTGCGACATCCATTTGTAATATCAAAGTAAACTCCTGGTATTATGTTGGCCTAGACGAGATGCAGGGTTGAACGCTGTCAGCTTCCGGTGCTGTACCAGGCCGTAAGCTGTTACTGTGTCTCATCTACTGTTGCACACAGCCACTCTAGTTTGATTCAATATTAACTTAAAGGTGTCGTTAGGCCCTCGTGATCAGAGCTACCAGGGAAATTCCACCAGAATTGTCTGTCTGAGACTAGAAATGTTGCAACTTTCTTTGCTTTGGTTTGCTTTAGCACTTCACTACTAGACTAAATCCCCCCCAACAACATTACACAGTTCAATCCACTGCTCATCTGTGAAAGTCAGAATCAACTCCTGACCAGAAAAGAAAAAAGCAGATTGAAACAGTTGGAACAAAGCCACATTTATGCAGTTCTCAAATCTGCGCTGAGTTCCTCCAACAGCTCTAAAACAGCAAGGCTGGATAGGCGATATGTTTTAATAAGTAGTTCCTCTCATTCCAAGCATGTTAACACGAGGAGGAAATATGCGTTCTCTCCGTCGTCTTTGATTATTTCTATGTCTTTGTCTTGCAACAATCACTGCAGCTATGTGTGTGCAATTACGCATTGAACCCGTTTGCACGTCCTTTTGAAATGTGCTAAATATAGGTGCAGTTTCTAGCAGCAAAATTACTTTCAGGTTTGATAAATCGCTTTGCGTGTGTTAAAATCATTTATTCACATGTTCTCCTCCCACTCCACGCAAAATTGCATGTTGCCCCAATTTACATATTCATTGAGGCAAACTCGAGGAGGACGTGCAATTTTGCACCTTTGGAAGACGCAAAGATCAGTTTGTACTTTTTTTAAACGTGTGCAATGTGTTTGCACGCGTTTTAGTACATGCAAACCTTTAGTAAATCTGGCCCTGAGTCCTGATTCAAGTGTGCAACTAAAGTATCTATGACTATTATGATCAACGGGAGAAACAGCAAATTTTCAAGCATGTTTAGCTACATCATCATACATCACCTTCCTCTTTGTTTCATTGGATGGTCCATTTGCTTTCACACTCTAAGCAAACAGCATCAGGGTTCACTTGCAAGTGAAAAGATACCACTAGTATTTGAACAAACTAGAGTTCATTGTTTGGTTGCAGCAGAGTACGAATTAACTAGCCGTACCACTGACAAAGCATACTTCCATGGAAACAGTTTTGCTCTCAAGTTGTGCTTTGCTTTTCTGTATAAGTCATATGTAAAAGCAACACAATTCTCACTGCACGGCACCACATATTGCTGGTGCCTGCAGTGTGCATATTTATGTGCATCACAACTGACAACATTGTTGCATCAGTGGTAGCTCAGCTACAAGGAGAAATATGAAGGAGAGTGGCAGCTGTATTTTTATCTCAAGTTGGTTAAAAATGGACTTTTGGCTACAGTAATGCAACATAGAGCTTATTAAAGTTTGTTACTTGGCAGACACAGCTTTTTTTAAATTCTGAAAGGGAAAAAAAGCAAAAAAAATCAAGCTTATACAAAATTCTAGTTATCTTAACAGTTCAATTTAAAGAGTGTACTAGAGGAAAAGTAATTATAAAACTAAGGAAACATAAATAGTATGTTGTGATGTGATCATCACATTTAATTATGAATATAATATATGATTAAGTCATTATGTGGACATACTTTTTCCATTTACAGGAATAGAAAGAAGACGGTAGAACATGAGGACAAAGCAGAGAAGATGAAGTTAATAGACAGATGGTATCAGAGGTGGAGGCTGGGATCAAATAGATGACATGCAAAGATAAAACTGTTTGTGATGGAATAAGCAACAGACGGTGTAGCATCTGACTTAAAATAAATAAATTAGGACTCCTTAAAGTCAGTCTGTGATTAACTAACACATGTGTTCATAGTAGTAATGACAGCAGTACAGGATGAACAGTCTTACATTTTGATTTGGAAGAAAATTCGATTATTGGACTGGATGATTCGATCCATCATCTATAGAGTGAGGACAATAATCAGAAATACCAAGATGATGTGAACTCTACTTGATTCCTTTTTCTCCATGTCAATGCGTTTAATAAAACAAACAGAAAAAACAAAACAAATGACTTGGCAAATGAAGACTGACTGAATATCATGACATAAGGGACGTCCACTCTCTGCATCTGCAGAACAAACATTCTATCTCACCATTCTCCAAACCTTTGCACATCATATTACACAGCAGCCCTGCCAAACCAGGATTGTTTTTTAAACTTAATACCTAATGCCTAAAGCAGAAAGTAACATTTCATCACAAGGGACTATGCAGAATAGTATCTGGTTACAGGGGCAGCGTAAAAAGAATGCATTTTAGTTCATGGTTTTATTGACTGAATCCTTCAAGTAAGTGAAAATACTTTGCATTGAAAAGCAGTTTTAGTCTTGAATATGTATCATGTAGTTGAAAAGGCATGGATGATTAAATATGCTGGACATAAAAGCCCATCTTTTAACACTCCCATCTCTGTGAGGATTTGTTAAAAGGAAACGTTGATATGTGTATGACAATAGTTAGGTGTCTTATTTATCTCCTGCTGAAAGAAGGAACCTACCTTCATAGGATCCTGTTACAGGTCATATTTTCAGATGTGAATATTGCCTTTTTAGATCAGTCTGAGTCCGAACATGCCTCATATCTTATTTTTGTTTTTTTAAATAATAGAATTGTTCCTATTTTTAATACAATTTCTTTTGAGCAACAACATATTCTGTGGGGCTTTGTCCCGAACCATACAGAGATGTCTATACTTTGAATCTGTTGTCAAAGACATGTACTGATGTACTTGATCATTAGATATAAAAAGTAATTTAAAATTTTATGTACAGACATTTTCTTAAATCATTGAAGTGTTCGTTTACTCCTGGAGGCTACAGTCTCTGGAATTTTCTTTTGTGCCTGAGTGTCTGATCACATTTCTGAGCTGTTGCTAATTATGTTCATTAGTTGTGAGATGATACAAAATGTGGTATTTATGCATCACGAATCTTTTGAAATCTTGACCCATTTTTATAGCACACTAACATTTAATCTTGAGATTCATGGAGCTACAGTTTTGCTGTGCTCCAAAGCTGGAAAACTACTTCATATCATTTTCTGACATTTTGCTTTATCGTAGTGCATTTCACACCAACACCTGGATATCAAAATACCAGCCATTTAAATGTGTATTATTGTTTAATCAGCAAAAAATTGCAAAACAAGAAGTAACAAACAGTAATAAAAAGTGACAGATAAGTCACAAATATTATCTAAGAAGGATGATAAATTAGCCTTTGCTAGCAGGCTTCAACTGTAAAATTCTCCCAAAATACAGTAATGCCACTTTAAAATGAAACTTGTAGAAAATCCAAGAATTTCATGCAAGTACACTTTTAAAATTTTGGGAAAAGTTTAAAGATGCTAAAACATGTTTTATCAGTGCCTTTAATGAGAGTAAGAGTACTGTTGAGAAGAAACTGTTAACATTTATGTTAATACTATTTCTTATTCCAATATATCAGTGCACTGATCTCTTTTTTTTAATTAATCATACTAATTAGTTCTAAGTCAGCTGCAAAATAGCACATAATGCATAATCAATCATCTCATCCTTATTTAGAATATCTTTTTTTTAATCTTCTCAAGTGATCAAGATCTTTGTTTCCCATCAAATGACCTACGAAAGAGACACAGATTCCTGTTTTTCTTCTGCTTTTGCTCAATTTCTTTACACCTTAAATTATACCATGTTACTGTCATGTGTAGCTAAACGGGTTAACAATTGAGTTGTGTTGGAGCAGTCGTCACCATT
This sequence comes from Pseudomugil tenellus, assembly GCA_037177515.1. Taxonomy (NCBI): domain Eukaryota; kingdom Metazoa; phylum Chordata; class Actinopteri; order Atheriniformes; family Pseudomugilidae; genus Pseudomugil; species Pseudomugil tenellus. The sequence continues at coordinate 19,191,793 of JBAMHX010000018.1, read as the reverse complement.
ATTTTTGGCTGCATGCCTTTTTCTTCACCCACTTTCACAATTTAATTTTAAACCACTCATTAATTTTCTTTTCATCCCACCTTCTGCCATCTCCTCATGTTTTATTGGTGTCCTGTCACTCAGTATGCCGATCACACCAGCACTCAGCAACTGTGGACTTCACCTGGAGCTGTCTGGTACTAAATGTGAAATAGTACTCAAGCTCTGAGGGCTTTTGGAATATATTGTGCTCACACAGTACAAAGGAATTCAATGGGTCTCTAGGAAGAAAAATAAGAAGAGTATTTGTTTTCTACTTGTGATGCATAGATAATATCCTGCTGCAGTCTACTGCCGATCAAGCAGAGAAATAACCACACTATGATATGCTCCATTTATATTTAGTTTGAGAATATGGATTTGAGCTTGTTGGGGGTCGAGAGGCTTTAGGATGTTCAAACAAACATGTATCTGCTCTGATGTATCAATCATAAAATTGACCTGGATGTGCGGGTTGCTTTGATCCTGCAATGCTGGGAATCAGCGTGTAATGAAACAAGCATCTGCCTCTTTTCTGTTTGAAGGCCCTCCCTTTTTCTTTAAATGTTGCAATAGAATAAAGCAGTTGACCAATATGGATACAACCATGTTTAGAATAAGTATTTTAGAAAATATTTTCTGTGTTGTAACTCAGTCAAAACACAAATCTGCACAATAAAGTTTAATTGATCTCTGGGTGGTTTGACCTCTGCTCATGTTTACTTTGAATACCTGTTTGTTTTGTTTGGTACATTTTTAAATATTAATCTACTTGTTCTAAGTATCCTTCAATGTAATTATTTGAAGTAGTTATAAAATTGTCACGGGTGATAAGATGGCGGACCCAAGACAGCAGTCAGAGAACTAGAATTATAGAAAATAAGATGTTTATTGCAGATGTATCCAGGGAAGCAGATGGAGTGGAACG
>JBAMHX010000018.1:19168497-19190747 GCA_037177515.1 Pseudomugil tenellus | reverse complement strand
CCCCCCCCCCCCCCCCCCCCCCCCCCCCCCCCCCCCCCCCCCCCCCCCACAAAATACTGTGTAATGTCTTTTTAAGTTTTTTGTAAGATGCCAGGCTTACACCTTTCTGGTGGAGGTTGCTAGCTCAAATTGGAGTTAAAAATAATTGAATGGGTTTTAGGTGTGAATGAAAGGTCAAGTTAATGTCGAACTGTCCTTATGTGAATATTCATCAGTGTTCCACATGTTAAATGCCCTTCTGTGTTATTCATGATTTTTAACCAGCATTCAAATTAGGTAAACTTAAACCATTTTAAAATTCTATACATAATAGTAATTAGGGAAAGCCAATGTGATCAGATGGTGCTCTCTGATTTTGAGACAAAATGAGAAGAGAGATGCTTTGGTCACTAAATTGGTTTATTTGATTCTCTTACTTTTAAACCTGTTTTCTTGTTCTCCCTGTTTAGTATTAAAACTTACCTTAGCTATATACACCATGGATGAGAGAGTTATTCTTTTTTCCCTCACTAAACCTTAATTGGTTTTAAAACTTTTCCCGTACCACCTCTAATACACACTTGATATTTGAAATCTGTTGCCTTTTTGGTTAAACACAGGTCTTATCTAATTGTCTTCACATATATTCTTTGGAATTCTTGCAAATGTTAGCAGAATTGTATTTCTCTGTATTTGTTTGTTGGGATTTTTTGGACAGGTGGGGTCTGTTTCACAAAGACGCTTCAACAAACCCTGAGTTTGAGAGATAACTCCAAGTTGACAATCCCTGAGATGAGAAAGAGTTTTCCGTTTCACAACAACTGTTCTGAGTTGGCTTTATTAACAACAAGTTAGTTCACCCCGAGTTAACATCAGCGACAAGACTTTAAAAAGCCATCATCCATGGAACCCAGAAACAACGAGTCACCATGAGTCGCCATCTTTCACCGCTTGAAAAAAAAGGTCTTCGTTCTTTTCCCAGCTGGAATTAGAAGTTCTAATGCAGACGTATGGTGATTATATGACAGAGTATTAGGTTCACAGTGAAAATAAAACATTTGTGGAGGATCTTTTTTTTCTCCTTTCCTCACTAAACTTGAAATGTGAAGAATAAAGTTGAAATGAAGACAATAGAGTGGAATTACATGCTCTTCAAAGTACGATACTTATTTATTATAATGATGTGTTTATGTGCTAAAAAGGAAAGAATTGCCTTGAAGCCCACTCTAAAGTACAAGGTCACTAGCTCATCCACACTAGGCATTGTGTTTTATAGATGTGATGGGTGACACCGACGGGTGTCGCTCTGGCATTAGGGCATTTCCATCGTAGTGATTATGAACATTTTCAGGCAAATAAAGTAAAAGAGAGACAGGCAGTGTGGAATAAAATTGCCAACAGTGAATGCGTACGTTTTTATATTTTATTTTTGCAAAACAGCGTGCACATCCAATGCACGCTGATCAAGATTATCAAAATGCAAGTTAAAATGTTGTTGAAACTAAAAATTTATGTTCTTTTAGAAGACGGAAAAAGGACTTGACAACAAATTATAATGAAGTATAAAAATATAATTCAAACGTCAAAGCGTTTGTTTTACTGGTGATGAGAGCATGAATGTATTTCAGAGACTGCAGTGAAATTCAATGAAAAACGTGTAATTGGTGCCTAATCATGATCTTGTGGTGAATACCAAACCCTCTACGAAGAAGCACAGCCTCTTGGTAATAAAAGGATATGCCATGTTTGCAAAAAAAAAAACTCTGACAAAGGGAGTGAGATTTTAATTCAAGAAAATTGAGCGCACGTACTTCTGAAAGGAGAGGAGACTGAGATGAACTCAAGTTTTCACACACAAAACTTGCTCCCTACCAGGTTAGTTTCAGAGACACTGTTACCATAGCAACTGACTCAGAGTTAAACTTAACTTTCTTTGTGAAACAGGCTAGAGTCTACCCTATAACTTTGGTTTCTTTAACCTCTCTCCCTGAAACAGAAAATCCTGAGTTGGCCTCATTTCAATGTTAACTAACTCAAAGTTTTCAATAAACCTGTTTTGTGAAACGGACCCCAGATCAGTGAAATAGAAGGTGGGAAAAAAACCGATTCCACCAAGACGATAAATATCCTTTTCCTGTCACCCGAACTGTGGTACCACTTCAATGTTCTTTTAGCTTCAAGTGAGTTTCTTAATTATTTTAAGTAGGCGCACTCTGTAAGCACCCTTCAATGATGGGTTAAGTGTACATCCAAACATCTATTTGATTTCATCTGACAGTATCCCCATATATCTGCAAGTATGCAAGCTTGAAATACCTTTGTGAATAGAAAACTGGGCACAAACATTGAAATTATAACAGGTTTTTAGTCTCGTTTAAATAGAAAATATATCTGTAGCCAAAATCAACCGATTGTGTACATCGCTTAAAAGTGATTTTTTTTTTTTTTTTTTTTTTTTTTTTTTTAGCTACACTTTGTTTTCCTTCTTTTCTCTTGCACTTGGATCTTGAGCCCCCGAAGTAAAAGTGTACAGCAATCTGTGGGCTCATTGACTGTGAGACCTGGGGGGGCTTCAATGTAAAAGTCTCAGCACGTATTAGTTCTGCAGCACTGGCTGACCCAGACTTGTCCCTAGCCACATCACCGCCCGTCTCATGCCTACTCAAAAGGTTTCTGTGTTGCAATGTGTCGGCAGGGAACCTGGTCTCACTGGAACATCCTCTGTGGGATATGCAGAGATGGCAGGTTGACTGTCAGGTGTAGGCTGAAGCTGGTTTGAATGTGGATTCACTGGTGAGTTTGATCATCTTGAAGAGGTTCGGCATTGTGAGGTTTTTATTCCCCTTTGTTAGTCCCACAGTCTACAGTTTTTGCTTTACTTATGGACATTTCTTCCCAGTCTTTTAATGCAAATCTTATTTTTAAGTTCTTTGAGAGTCTTTTCCACTGTACTTTTGAACATATCATTGACTCTATCAGCATGCTGTTTCAATGACAGTCTCTAGTTGCTGTTGTTTTTATGATTTATTGATAAGTCCCCTGTCTTCTTCCAGCGCTTTCCTTCCGACATCGTCCTCTTTCTATAGCCCTCCTACTATTTACTTTCTCTCTTTTATTCCCCAACCAGCCCTTTTTTTCTGCACTTTTTTCAAATATTTTCATTCTTTTTTGGTCATCTCTGTGCAGTGTTGTGCTGTGTTCTTACCTAATTAAAAATTCCCTCAAGTTTTTGGTTGCAGAGGAGCATTTTTACCATGAGTAGTTCAGCTATGGGTTTCTGGGTCATACGTGAGCGGGAGAAAAAAAAGAATATGATCATCTTTAGAATCACTGCTTAACATGTTAAATTCATTACTAGATAATAGAGTAGACTGAATAAATGAGCTGCTTTACAAATAGAGACATGTAATCCATTATAGTTGAATAATTCAATTTATTTTTAAATTACTGATGTGAAGTGGGAAAAATGTAATGTTTCAGCAGAGCTTTTTTTGCTGCTTTTATGCAACTTGCATTCCTTGACTATTTAAAACATATTGCTTTTGATTTGAGGTGGGCATCCACAGAGAAGCCGTTGCCAAGCAACAGTTGCTCTAAGTGAGTAAAGGTACTGTGGATAATTCTTTGGAGACAATTGGTGGTATTTGAAATTTTACAAAAAGACACTGGAGATTTAAGACCACCAAATCTGAAGATGGTCTAAGGGGGTGGGGGAGCAATTGGATTTTGAAGATTGCAATCATTAGTAAGCTGGAAGCAAAGGTAGAGATATTTTGTGGAACTTATGAGGATGAGATCTGTTGCATTGAAGCTTTAGATGTTTGTAATTTCTCAATATTAATTTTAAAATATTAGGAAAAGAAATACAACAGAAGACTTAAACTATTAGCTAAAGCACAATGTAATCATAATTTCATTTGTCGTAGATGGTTGATGTAAAACAACATGGTTGCTTTAGCCTACAATAAACAGACAATAGTTTTTTAAGTAAAACTTAATGAAGTACCATGATATTGTCCATTGGTTTGTAAAATCTGGTGTAGGATCCTTACATTTGATATATGGGAGTCTCCAGATAATGTTGGAGTTTCTGATGGGTGGATCTGAGAGCATATAGACCAAATGAAAATGATGATGTGATTAATACTTTTAAAGACAAATCCAGTTGGCCAGACTTGTGGGTCAAAACGTAATAAAGTTGCTCACACTCACAAAATACCTTATCACTAATTTCCCATTACATAAACTAAAATACAGTAATATTAATTGCACAGCGTCATTTTAGGCCATTTTTTTGTAATACAGTGCTAAAAAAATAAAGGGAACACTAAACAACAAAATATAACTCAAAGTCAAACACACTTCTGTGAAATCGAATTGTTCACTTAGGAAGCAAAACTGATTGACAATCAGTTTCACATGCTGTTGTGTAAATGGAACAGACAACAGGTGGAAATTATAGGCAACTGGCAAGACACACCCAGTAAAGGAACGGTTCTGCAGGTAGTGACCACAGAACACTTCTCAGTTCCAATGCATTTGGCTGAGGTCCACAGGTGGGGGTTGTGTTTACAGCCCAACACCTTGCAGGACGTTTGACATTTGCCAGAGAATACCAAGATTGCCAAATTAGCCACTGGCGTCCTGTGTTCTTAACAGAAGAGAGCAGGTTCACACTAAGGACATGTGACAAATGTAACAGAATCTAGAGACGCCGTGGATAACGTTCTACTGCCTGCCATGTCCTCCAGCATGACCGGTGTAATGGTTTGGAAAGGCATTTCTTTGGAGGGCCTCAACAAGTTAGACTTCTCAAGTCAACAAATAATCATTACTATGTATCTCAATGTTGGCTACACTTTTTGGATGTCTATCTGTTCAGTTAGAAAGTAACACTGAATGAATTCCACCTGGTGTTGTACAAATGGAAACCCCAACAGGTGGAAATAAGAAGCAACTAGCAAGATTGGTAAAAGGGTGGTCCGGCAGGTGGTGTTTTTTTTTTGTCACGTTTGGACATTGCCAGTGCCTTCACCAGTGAAGGTGGTGTCTGCAACCCAGACAAGCTGCTTTTATAGTGCAGCTTATCCAGGTTTGCACATTAGTGGTTTGCTGTGTTTCTCGGCACAATGTCAAGATGATGCAGAAGACAGTCCAGAATAAAAGAGGGCATAATGAGGACGGGAGGAGAACAACAGTCCAGCAGCAGAACCGCTCTTTGCTCTAGTATCCAAGATAGAAAGGAGGAGCATATCTTGCACCACAAAAGGACCTCCTGCAGACCACTAATATGGAAAGTAGGACCAGTTCTCACAGCCTAACACCATGTATTGTAATAAATATTTATATCCCTGAACGCCGAGTGTCGGGATATTATGGTTTCATCACAACTGTACAGCGGTACAACTTTATATGTTAGTGTACATTTTGACGGAGCCATGTTGCTTAATGCAGCTGATTATTTACTAGAATCTCAAAATGAAACCTACTAGGCTTTTAGCTCACATATTGATGACATTGCAGCAAATAATCAGAAATCCTTGCACAGCCAATAAATGCAGCAACTGTTCCCCAGACAGCAATTCTCATTACTTTCAGTGTTTAATCAGATGAATAACAGGTGACAGAGGTTAAGCACAGCAAATTTGATTGACACAAAGTGAAAAAAATGCTCGTCTTCCCCAGGGGTTCAGACTTTGCCGTGATTGCAGAGTGATCTAATTAAAGAACTCCCAGTGAAGGATTGAACTGCTGTGCTGATGGTTCTTTACAGAAACTGCTTCAGGAACAGCGATGCTAAATAAAAGGTGGATAACAGACAACTCAGTTTTAAGTCTTGGATGCTTTGCAAGATTCCTGTCATATCGAAGCTAGACTTAGCGAAAGGTGTAATATTCTCATCAAAAGAAGTGATGGGCTTGTTGGAGGTGTGCGGATAGGTTACTGGCAGATACTGCAGATGTAGATACTGAATTTAACTTAAACAGTCAGAAAACAGACTGGCACTCATATAAAAAGCTATATCATGTTGTTTGTATAATCTAGTTAATAATAAGCTCTAATCTTGTGATTTGAGATCATCTTTGAGAATAGAAGTCAGCATTAGCAGTTTCAGGTGGAGCTGGTGGACTTGGAGATATGAAATAATGTGTGAAAACAAACTATATTCCATACTGCAGTTATAATCTAATAGTTAATACAGATGAAAATACTAACACATGGATATAAAACAGTTTTCTTCGAATGAGATAATTCACATGATAAGTATCCAATCAATCACAACTGCTTGGACAGACTGAACTGCACATTAAATTTAGAAAGATTAAAATATAAAAATTGATATATATTTGTTTCTAGTATGTTTGATGGACTCAGCTTTTCATATTGAAAGTTTCACCCGCTAATTGTTGGGATATCTCCCTCCTCCCTGCAACTTCGAATTGGACGAAGCAGAATAGAAAATAGATGGATGGATAGTGCAGGGGCTGGCCTTACCCTCAAAATGACAGATTACATGAAATCTCATTTATTTTTACTCCCTTCGTATAACAAACCCTGCTCTTCTGTCAGCAGCATTTACAATAATTTTCAGCCCTGACTTTTAAGGATTCTTAAATATAAATATTTGGCTTGTTTTACTTTCATTGCTCATCACAAGGAAGACTAAAATGCAAAATGTGATTTTTTTAAATTATTCATGAATAGAAGTTGTTATTGTGTAACTGGGGAGAAACAAATTCTTGACAAGCCAGTTCAAACTCTGTGGGGTTTCTCACCTGTGTGGTGTCCAGCTGACAAAATACTTCACACATACTTCTATGCCAATTTGTCGGTTTCAGAGTTTCATACATTTTCTTGGACAGTCTATCAAATTCCACCATCAGGGAGGTGACATGTGAAGAGTTTGTAGTGCACCTTTTCCGCAGCATAAAAAAACTGGTGTCCTAGTTATATTTCAGAAACCATTTCTGTTCAAAAATATGCGGCAGCTCTCCCACGGTTGTACCGACAGTGTGAAGGAGGACATGAGAATCAAAAAATGAAAAATCTGTTGAAATAAACTCCCTGTTAGTGCAGCCTATTTATCTTTACAGTGTTGTTCAGTGTTGTCCGCTAATGCTACCTGAAAGTATTCACTAGCTTGTATATGATGTTTTATTCAAACTGTAATGATGGCCACGCATCTAATATCTTTTATTGAAACCATAATGTGTTTGGACTATCGACACACACCACTGCTCTTATACCAAACAATTGCATGGATGATCAGTTTGTCCTCCCCTTATAAAACTGCCAAACAAATGCAGAGTATAATTTCTGCAATGACACTTTTTTCTACTTTTTTTTTTATCAAAGGACTTTTATTTATAAACACAATAGAAGCTGCAATAAAGAAACAAAATTTCTATTGATAGGAATATGTGTATTAATGGTCAGACTCTTTCAAACATGAATACCTGCCTGCAATGTTGGTGGGGAGAATGGAGCATGTTTCTTTGTAGAAAAAGACAGTCTAGCTGAAGGAGAGGTGTATCATGTCAGATTTATTCCTTATTTGTAAGAGATGGGGTTATTTTCATGCTGTTCACCAAAATTCACTGCAGTCTGTCTTCTGAATTATGTAGCCCTTTAGGTGGAAATACAGCCTTGGGCATTTTTCTCTTAGAATATGTGTATCCAGGGGATTTTTCATATCATGCAAATTATTTTCAATGGAAATGTGAGAAAACTACAAATTGGGCTATTTGTGCCATTTTGTTTTTATATAGATGCATCTATAAGTATTTAGGTTTTCATAATTCTGCCTCATTTATACCATTTCATTAAACATGAAAAGAAACTATCAATATGTGACTGAAGCTTGGGCTTAATTTAAAGGACGTCTTGGCAAAAAACATTTTTGTACAATAATGAGGTGTTTTTAATGAGTATTTCCATTTAAATAGATCAAAATGGTTTAAAAATTTAGGGGCTGTTTTTTCCTATTTGATATACAAGTGCAGAGTCAAAACAGGGATTGACTGAAAGCACAAGGTGGCAATATGTAGAAATAAGAAAATAATAGGTAATGCTTCATTGCACAGAAATTTGTACTGCAGTACTGGACAATCACCACACAAACAAAAATGTATTTATTTTTTTTTTACCCTTGAGATATTTCTTCTTTACACAAAAAAGTGGGAAAATAGGTGTTAAATTTACTATAAACATTTGAAGGAATATTCTATTTGAATTGTTTTATAGTTGGACATTTCATCTTGTGTACAAGAACGCTTCTCGGATTCGAACCTATTTGAATTCATAGAGCCATCTGAGAACTGTTTTCTATTCTGGGTTCAACAGTAAAGTTTGGCATGGCTCTGGTATCATAATTACACTCATGTCTTTACATTCACAGATCTACATTTGCAATTTAAAAAATTCAACTTTTTCGATCGTTGCCCTTCATATTTAAGCTATGTGCTTTACTACCTGTGTCATGTTTGTTTATACAGTTTAAATTAAACATTCTGTTTGACAGAAATTGACCCCTTGAGTTCCTGTGGACAAAAAAAAAATCTATCGCTACCTCTAATCTATGTTACACTGGGAGTATAAAAGATACTGATCAATAACTTGATAACTGATCTTGGAAAAACTTAATTCAATCTCTCATTGCCAACTGATGCAGATATTTTAATCTGGTTTAACTTTCTTTTATTCCATGTGTAATCATTCTGTAAATACAACAGATATTGTTGTAGTACAAATTTTTCCTTTTATGGGTCAATGTAAGAGTCTGTATAATCAATGTAAAGTATCCTAAAAATGTTCTTTCAGAGTATTTTTTTACAGCACAGCATCATTTGCAGTTAACTGGAATTCACCACACAGACTAATCTAAATGACAACCCTGGCTGTTTCATTAAGGAAACAGAAGAGGACATTATAGGAGAGGAAATTATTGAAAGAGAAAGGCAGCAAAAGGTGAGACAATAGTTACAAATCCAAGTGACTCTTACTGCCTGGCGGGAGCACAGAGGAGAGAGGATGCAACATGAATGACAAATTAGCCTTTTCTTTGGGGGCCTTGTAAAGTTATTGCGATTCTCATTGGACGTAATGATTACTCAACCATACTGGTCAAGCTATGTGTTCTTCTATCGAAGTTGCTTTGTTTTCAACTCATTAGCTAAATCAAACATCTTTTGACATCTTTCTCAATCCCCAGGTTCACTGCCAAAGACGTCAAGATGGCTTTTCCAGTTTCTGTGTACAAAACATCAATTTGGGCAGGTGTGTGTATCAAACCCAAAATGTGTGCTCCTAGGGTGCACTCAACATGTTGTGAACATGATCTGAGTTCACAGCCAAAGATGCATCAATACATGCATTTAACCGAATCTGCCTCCCATATCTGTCTTCTATTGGTACTTAAAGATGCCCAAATGCTCCAAAATGCTGGCATTCGACTATTTATTATAACAATGACTGGCAGCCAATGAGTTAAAGCAAAGAAAATTGGCATATGTATTTAGTTACCATGGTTATCCTGCATTTAGTTGATTGATCATGATAGGCTGACTCAATTCAATGGCTCATTAACAGGCTTCTGCTTTCTGAATGGCCCACAGTGGTGTTCTGCCCTGATGTGCACAGGGCGCAAATATGAAAATCCCCCATCCATATCATTAAAAAAAAAAGCAAATAGTTAATTTGGCAGCTAATAAAGTTTTATTTTTTCCTCTGACGTAGATCAGTTTTTTTTCTTTATTTATTGAGTCCTTTGGTTGCACTGACTTCCTTTTAGAGCGCTTAATTCATTCAACCAGCTGCGAAATGCAATTTCATATCAGAGAAATGAGCTACAGACTGTTTTAACACTTTAACTTATTAGAAAATAGCATCTTCACCCAGCCATGAAACTGCTTAAGTCAGGTGTTAAATTGCTGTTGAACTGTAAATGGAGTAACATCATAAAAAAGTAAATCTAAGTTGAAAATCTTCACTCAAAGTGGATCTGCTTTGCTTCATTTAAAAGCATCAAATAAATTCAAAGTTATAAAACTTGTATCACTGTCTAAACCAGGGGTGTCCAAATTCTTTACATGAACTACGTGCACAATATGGCGACGGGTTAAGTTCTGACGCCAAGTGTGTAGCTGAGTACTTCCGGTTTACTCATTCTTTTTTTTTTTTTTTCTTGTCCATCATAGAGGCAGGCATAATGAGGATCTGTCTGCTATATCATGTTGAGCAAATTTATTCTGTCAAGAGGAACTATATGTATACACTGTATATAAATTTCCTCTTCACAATCTGTATTCTTTATTTATTGTATTTACATCTTAGTTCGACAGAGTTTCCATGTGTTGCTGGACACGACCAGAGGGGACAGAAAAAAAGGATAAGAAGACTAGAGAAAAGGAAAGAGAACACAAACAGAACATAAAAAAGAGACAGAGTCACACCAAGAAGAAAAAAAACACGATTTAACCACTGATACTTTGCCATTCGTCACACCTGTACAGAAATGAAAAAGGATCTCATGAGCTCCCGCAGAGTAAACGAATATGAAGAAATGACTGTTACTAAATAATCTAAATGAAATCTTACTGACTGTGTCATTATGCAGAACGTACGAGGTGATAAGTGCTCGCAGGAAAGTAATCATGCTCGGGCAACTCCCTCTACTCAAAAGTTCAGAGGTCGGCCAGGAGAATCCCGAGACTCGGGCACACGACAGCCAGTTCCAAACCCCAGCCCCCCCCACCCCAGAACCAGCCCACCGTCCACCATGGAGGTAGAAGACGGAGGTCCCGGCCAGAGCCCCCCGCAGCCCGGGGGAACGGACCCCGGCAGGCCTAGGTCGGCAGTCACGGATCCTGCCCGATGCCCAGGGCGCCCAGGGCGGGCAGAGCGCTGGCCCAGGGCCCCAAGAGCCCGGAGGCATCCCACCCCACCCCCGCAGGCCAAGGAGCCCACCAACGCCAGCGGACATCCAGGACCCCAAGCCCGCCACTCGATGGGAGCAAGCCCCCTCGAGAACCAGCCCCCCACACACACATACATCGACCCAAAGCACACCCCCACCCCTCCGAACCCCAATCCCCAGGTACACACACATTTCTTCACAACACACATCTCTTCACACAGTTTACTCATTCTTTCATTCATTTGTTCGCGCATTTAACTTTGTCTGTTATGTTAAAAGTCCAAGAAAGGCGACACAGCTGTCCATTGTTGTCTTTTTGTACATATTATTATTTTATTATGATTCTGCTCTGTTTTTATTCTCTTTTATTATTTCTGTTTCATCTGTAATGATTTTAATGTTTTTATGTAAAGCACTTTGAACTGTTGTGTACATGAAAGGTGCTATACAAATAAACTTGCCTTGCCTTACACATTCTTCGCATTTCAACAAGATGATAAGTTTTAATTTATTCCCTGTTTATCCGATCATCCAAGCTGAGTGGCTGAGGAAGATCTGGAGGGACAACTTCACGCCAACTAAAAACACCCGGGGTTGTTGCAGGCATTTCACTGCCACAGATCTAAACGTGACTGTGGCGGGACTGAAACGGCTACAGAAGGGAACCAATATCCGATCTCTTCAGCTGTAATGACTATCAATTGCTTGCACCCAGACCCGGTGTTTTGGAACGGCACCCACGGCCCGAGATTCCCATTCCAGATTCTGGTTCTGAAGTGGAGTTGGAAATGGAGGTATCATCAGTGACCACATACTGTGTGGCCCCAGAAACGAGGGTAAGAGCGCCTGAGCTGGCTGATGAGAACGAGGCTTTACATCAGGAAATAGCGGAGCTGCAGCAACAGGTGGAGATGCTACAGCTACAGCAGCGCTTTGGATCAGAGTGCCTGTCTGGTTCAGATCAGGACATAATATTGTTAATACGTTTTTTTCAGGAAAAAAATAAAGGAGAGACAGGCAGTGTGGGAGAAAATTGCGGAGGGTGAGTGTGTACGTTTTTATATTTTATTTATGCAAAACAGCAGCACGTTCAATGCACGTTCATCAAGATCATCAATTGGCTTGGCAAACACTTAACATGAAGTATATAAATATAAATTAAACATTAAAGCGTGTGCACGATTTGTTTTATTGGTGATGTACGGCTTGATGATAACATGAATATATTTTAGAGAATATATTTTGTGGAGAAAGTTAAATGCGCAAACAAACCAATGAGAGAATGAGTAAACCGGAAGTACTCGCCCACACACTCGGCGTCAGAAAATAACATGGCACCAATTTGTGCACGTAGTCCATAGGAGGGCCAAAAATAACTTGGGTTGGATGTTCGTGGGCCAACCCCCCCCCCCCCCCAAAAAAAACATTTAAGTTTTAGAATATGGAATTCAGTATACTTAACCTATGGCATATTTATAAAAAATAAAATCTCATACAAAGTAATGGAAAAGTGGAAAATGAATAACACAATTTTTTATTGTGTCCACAGTATGAAATCCTGAACATACAGACAGGCCTGCACATTTGCTAAAACAGAAATGTATATCTCTATGAGACCAAAATATTTCAAAAGAACATTTCAGACTGCCTAGAACAAAATTATATTAATACTTAACTAATAAAATGACAATGGGCTTTGAGTCAAATTGGATGGCCCTGGTCTAAACTTTTAATTGATCTAACTATTCACCATATTGCACAGACTATTCTGACAATGTTGAATAGAATAGTGATGGCAAAAGAGATGGCTGAGACAAAAATACACTAAAGGCAGTTTAATGAAAAAAAGAAAAGTCATCCTTTTGAAAAAGGCGTCATCCTTTTGAAAAAGGCGTCAGAATTGCCTGAAAAGTTTCTGTCAGAAGAATCGCAATGGAAGACAGTTGAATCAAAGCACATTGAAGTCTTCATCTACTGTGTTGGCCATTTAAATCTGAGACAGCATTTTTTTTTTATAAAAAAAAGCCAAAACCCTTTTCCCTGTCCTCTTCTGATGTGAGGAAGTACATGCCTTCAGCGGTTCCTCTGAATCCAGAGGAGAGTTCCGCTGAGCAGCTCGACCTCACAGCCTAATCACCAGATCTAAATCTCCAGCAGAGCTCCAGGCCACAGCGAGAGGGGGTAAAGCCCCTTCCTGTTGATGCTTCCTTCAGCCTCACACACTAGAACACAATTAATTCCTTCTGCTGGCAGCCTCGGACCATCCCAGTTGTGCAACTCTCCTCCCTTGTGCTCATTCGCTCTCCTTATTTGCATAAGGTAATTTCGTTTGAAATGGCCCATTGTGGAGCACAGTCCAAAATGAGAGAGAAGTGAAGATACCTTACTCAAGTGAAGATACCTTACTCAAGATTTTTGTCAAGTGAGCGCTTGGTCACAACTTCTGTTCTTACAGTAGAAGTAAAGGAAGAATCTTGAATGGGGGGAAAAGTAAGATTTCACTGAAGTTGGTGCAAAGGCAGTATGAGTATGTGTGAAGCTATTTCTAACGGAAAGAGAACTCTGATGGCAACTCCCTGAGGAGTCATGCGTCTGTATATGGAAAAGAAGGAGGGTGTTGATGAATTTAATCACAGATAGGCTAACTGGCTATAGGCAGAGTTAGTGTGTAGAAAAATCTCTCTTCCTTTCCCTGGATGAATAATCATGCAGCTACACTCCTCCTCCGCTGGCTACTTCTGAAAAATGCACACAAAATAGAAGGAATTCAAAATCAAAAATGGAGAGAGACAGATAGGAATTGAGAGATGAAGAGAAATAGAGCAAAAATGATGAGATGGGAGGAAAATGTGCAACAGTGCAGAGGAGAAGATTAGGTAAGGGCCAAGCTGAATCTCGATAACAATCCCCAGGCAGGCACTTAGTCTACAGTGGAGCCAGAATTTGTATGAACAGAGCTCGTAGGGATGAGTAGAGATAGGATCGAAGCACAATGCATGACTAAATATAAATCGCCAACTCTATTTTAACGTCATTTACACCGATAACGATGAATAAGAGAAAGAGGGACATAAGCAGATTTGTTTGATTCTTTTCATTTATCTATTTGGTTTTACTGACTGAAGCATCTCTTGAGGCAAGTAAAGTGAGATGTGACAGGGTTGTGTTCGGATTCTGATAAAATTGATCCTCCCCAGGACTCTCCCTGCGTTTCTCTGTAGAGTGCATATCCTGACAGGGTGTATCTTTGCCAAAGTGTATTTTTGGCCAAATCTTAAATCCTGTTTCTGTATTGCCCGTCACCCAGAGAGAGGTCACTCCTACTTCCTAACATCCAATTGGAACCTCAGTGTGATGTGATTCTGTTCACTGTTTAAAAATACTTTTCAGTCCAAATAAGTATTGCCTTTTCATAAATTGCCTCATGAAATAACTCAGCACATTTTACCTAGAAGCAGTTACGCTGATGCTATCACAAAATCTATATGAGCTATAGTGAGATCAGGAAAAAAGTGTACATTTTTATATGTAAACTTTTTATTATCAAACGGTAGGCTGAAGTGTATAGTTTTCCTTCTACAGAAGCAAGTTTTTTTCTTTTTTTTGTTTTTATACATGAAGTAAATGCTTTACGGGACCTCATGAAACTCATTTAATCAGTGTTGTGTATTTCCTCAAAAAAGGCTTTAGTGGCTACCAACATGTTATGTCTATAAATTGTAACAAGGCCAATGCCATCAGAAGCGACGGCTAGGGGTATATCCCCGAACACCCCCAACCTTTTCCCAATTCCCTCACCAGCTACATAACCTCCACTTCTCCAGTCACTCCCGGTCGAACATTGATGTTATAATGACATTCTCCCACTTGTTCCTTTCTCTGGCCAGGCTCACCTGTCTTGCCAGAATATCCTCAGGCTAGGGATAGGAGAAGTGAGGTCTAATGAAACATTGAGCTAAATTTGACCAACTGCCTGAGGTCGACACGTGGAAACATTTGATCTGGTCAAAGACCCCCACCTGTTGGTTTAAGGTGTGTAATGCATCAGAGGAAAAGCACTGGCATGTTTTATTACTTTCTCTTCATTGCTAAAGTGTTCAATGACCTATTTTGTCTTATTGTCTCTTGTCATAGACATTATAAAATAATTGCATGACATAAAAAAGTTAGTATATCATCTACTCTGTCACTTGATCGTTATTCAGGGTAGCCGGTGCTGCTGTGCTAACACACTGCGTCGTCAGATTTTAATAAACTGATAGACGGCAGTCATAAAAATGCCATTGGATCTGAAAAATCATTAAATGGTCTCATCTTTCATCCTGAAAGCACATAAGGAGAGGCACGCACCCCAAACCCTCCCTCCTTGCTTGCTACGTAGCGACAGTAGAACACCCCCCCCCCCCCTCCACCTCACCTCCAGCTTTAAACAAGACCCTCTCGCCATATGTGACTACCTATATGTTTATAAACGTATCTAAACATGTGAGTGTCGTGTGTATTTTTGTATATGTTAATCTGTCCTGGTTGAAAAGAATCCAGGCTTTGTGGTGGTAGTGTTGACGTTTCACAGAAAATGTTAAAAAATAGAAACAATACATCATCAGAAATCACCCTTCACAGTGTGAAGAAAATAAAATCAGTAAATACTGCATATGCCATGTAAACCAGGTGTACATAAGATCAACATGCATAATATATTTTGTCAAGCTCGCATGACGTCTGATGTTTTTCCTGTCCGTCTGCCCCTCGCTACTTACGAGTTATGTGTCTCATGTAAAATTAAATAGTTTTAAATAATTTTTACCATTTATGGCAGGAACTTTATTAGGTACAGTACAAGAATTCAACGATAAATATCCCGAAAAATGAAAGAAAGAAAGTAAAACTCACAATGCTCGACACTAACTTTCAGCGTTGTCATGGAAACACATAAACAATCACCTCATAAGCTACAACTGTCAGTTATGTGTCAGTAAATGTGTCTGTCAACTAAATTTAGTTTAATCTAAGATTATATTCATGTGATGCTTTCAATCTAACTGTTGTAATGATGCAAACTGTTGTAAAAGAAAGGTGAGCCTGAAGGGAGTCTGGGATTGGATTGAAAAAGGATTAAGGTTTATTAAAATGAAGAACAAGATAAAAATACAAAGTTGCAACAATGGAGAAGGTTAGACAGAGATCTGTTCAGGTCAGAAGTCTGTAAGCTTCTGACCTGTGTACCAAAGAGACATGAGTTTACACCTGGCACATTTGCTAAAGACATAACATTTATGAAATGATATTCTTGTTCGTATGATCATAGTATTCCCAGATAGAACTGTCTCGGTTAGTGTATCCATGTGACTTTTGTCATGCTGAATCTACAGATCGAAACCATGCTCGCGAGACTTCCGTGTCATATGCTCAACACGTGCTTGAGCAGTCCGGCTCAAGCATAACATCCCTAGCTCAGCCTGACTTTCTGGTTCTAATCCCTGCTGTACCCCTGGACTACTTAGCCTTCATTTCAGATTTACCATCATCCTGTCTATCAATAATCATTGTTAACCTTCTGTTTGCCTCCAAGGGGTCCATTCGTTACAAATACTTAGTAGTTCCTTTTTTACCGTGTGGATATGTGGATATCCATCATAGTTTATCATATGCTTAGGGGTGTCTGTCTCAGATTCTTGAGGGCCACAATCCTGCAACCTTCAATATATCCCTGCTATAACACACCTGACTCATTAATGTATCACTGTGCAGAACTTCATTAGTGGTTGGACCCTTTTAATCTAAGTTAGGTGTGTTAAAGCAGTCATACATTGAAAATCTGCAGCACAATGGCCCTTCATGATTGACTGAACAACCTTGACTTAACCACTCCTCAAAGTACTTTTTAAAAAGAAATATCCAAAATATCCTGTTAAACCATATGAAAACCATATCCCTGTCTGCACAAAGAAATAAAACCTCACTGTAATATCCATAAACAACCAAATACAGCAGGCTATGATTAGGCCATTCAGTGGTAACACATATGTATAATTTCATTCAGAAAAAAGCTAAGAACAAAACTAGCTTTTTATTAGATTCATGGTAAACAAAAATTAAAGGTTCAATGGTAAAAAAGAAAATAGGTCCTATCATTTTATTCCAGAAAATTAAAACAGAAATGCACTTAAAGCCATTAAAAACTGGAAAATGCAACCAATTCATATCATAAAAGCACAACCTTCCCCTGAGCTCGCTCTTCTCCTGGAGAGAAAGTTGCCAAAAGAGATAATGTTCGAAATCAGAAACTCTTGAACCTATCGATGAATTATTACTTTGGACTTGTCACAACACATAAAAAAGTACAACAAAAGTTTTTTGATCCCCTTCAATTATAATTTCCTCTAATATTCAAAATTTGGATTAAATTTTGTACAACAAAGTTTTTCTCATACTTTCTGTCACCTTGTTCCTCTTTGGTATTTGCACAGTACCGTCCATGCTGAAAAGCCTCTCAACTGGTGCACTTGATGGCATTGGAGTGTTGTACTACCTTGCCATTTCCTTAATCCTGGGGACCTTTAAGAGAAATCAGTCAGATCTGAACCATTTTAAATGCATCACTTCAGTCTCCTCTTCAAAACTTCAAACTCTTTATGGCTGGAAGTGACTGGGCTCCGAACTGCTGGTTTCATCAGTGGCTCTTCAGGGCACGACACTCAGCATGTTTGTAACAGCAGCTCTTCACATCTCTCAGCCTGGAGACCTTGAATTTCAGCATTGTGGCAACACCCATGAGAGCATCCTTGCTATCAAGGGGAGATGCAAATCTGTATTTTATTGCCTGAGATAAGCAACGGTAGATTAAACCAATATTTAAAGTTCAATAAACAGTTTTTACAACTTGATACATTTGGGCTAAATGCTTGGCAGGAGGGAGCCGTAGTAGAAACCCTCTTCACCTTTTAGTATGTCTAATGCAACAGTAAAAGGTCTTGACACTCCCTAGTATTTCTTCAGGAAAAGATCATCTCACTCAGTGATGGCCCTAACACTCCAGCTAGAAAAATGGTCTTGTAAACTGGTTGGGATTTCTTTGATGAGAAGCAATGTGTCAAGTATCGGTTCCAGTATATATACAGTGGGTTCTTTTAACAAATCTCTAAAGCTTTAGTGGAGTGACTAGTTTTTTTATGTGAACATTACAGTCAACTGCTTCACAGTCATTGTTACTTTTTTTCAGGCCATTTTTTTTAAGTTTGGTGTATTTGATGAACCCTGAAAATGTCTCCTTTGATCCTGTTGCTGCAAAGAGTGCTCCTCCACACCTCCTCATCACCATCGAAGGGCATGTCAGAGTCCAATAGCATTTTAACTTTCTCAAAGGTTTTACACAATTGGTGCCGGTGCATGTGATACATGCTGTTAGTTCATGTTTTAGTCCAAAAGCTTAATGGACCTGTTCTATCTAGCTAGCTTTGACGTCTTGCGCTCTTTACTCTGTCCAGAGGAACTAAATGTATATATGTATATATAAAGTTCCTCTTGATAATCTGAATTCTTTATTTATTTATTTTAGTTAAATCTTAGTTCGACAGAGTTTCTATGTATTGCTGGACATGACCAGAGGGGACAGAAAAAAGGATAAGGAAACAAGAGAAAACGAAAGAAAACATAAACAGGACATAAAGAATAGACAGAAACACACCACAAAGAAAAAAACAGGAAAATGTTTTCCTATTGGTCATTTGCTTGCGAGTCACAGGTATTTTATTTAGTATTTTTCTAAACCTAGATTATTCAGCTGTCAACACGTATTCAACCATGAACCCTACAACTAGCTTGTTTATTTCTTTCTGTTTTACCTGCTGCACTCCAAGACATTTGGATAAAAGCTTAGCTTGTTTAAGCTACTGACTGAATTCTTCAAATGACCAGGGATCATTTGCCTACTCAAGTGATTTTTACATGGACATGGTAATGCAGAAACTCTTGATGGTATTGTTTAGTAAAGTAGTTTTACAACCAATGTTTTAAGAGTGATGCATTACTTTACTTTGTAACCCAACAAAGTTTTATTATTACCCAACTTGTTACACCCAACATTCTGTTTAATCGGAGAGAAATCTTTCCTGCATAATTTCAGTGCTGTATTTGTCTCATAATGGTTTTTCTTCCACATTTTTGTTTGGTAGGTTGTCAGAAACAATGTTAAAGCTGTATGACTTCAGTAAAAGTATACGTTTAATTTTTGGACTGTGAGCTAATCTTCTACATCATAATTTGTCAGTGCGACCTCCAGTATTCTAATCTAACATTTGTCAAATCTTATTAATGCAGTTACACAAAGATCCCATCAAGCCTTTGCTTGCATATTCTAATTATGCAAATGAACGAATACTGGTGGCTCACTAGAATATGCAAATCTATCTGTGCTAATGGAATTACACTGGTGTTATCACAAAAAATGCACAATGGCTAAATGAAGTATTAACATTCATTAAAATACAACTTGCAGTCGAACAACATGTAGCATGAACTGTAATGCAGAAATGCAAACATACACAAGTCTACAAGCTTATAATGACAAGCCTGTTCTTGTCAAACAAACAAAAAATACAGTTATTTTGTTCTATGTGTAATATGAAATTTAATTTTCCATTCTATTTTACCAAACTGTCTTTTAAATTTTTTCGAGTAAAAGGTTTTTATGAATGAATGAATGAGTGCTTAAAGAAGGTAGTTGATAAGTCCCCTTTAGTTGCTACAGTTAAATGCATCACTATATGCTGTTGACTTTATTCTAAATAGGGATAACTGAAAAGTTCAGATTCTAAAACAGATAAATCCATTTTTCTCATTTTTATTAAATCAACATTTTTTGTGGAGCAAGTCATCCTGCTGATGTGGGTTGCATTTGAATTGTTGCTAAGAACCAAAAAGAAAGTCTTAGTTTGAAAAAAAATAAAATTTATAATAAAACTGGAATTTATATATTTTTTTTAAGCAAAAACAGATATATTCTACAAATTCCAAACCATGACAACATTTAGTAAAAACAGAGCTGTTTCTTCAGAGAATTGCTTATTTAATCACTGTAATAAATACATTTCACCATAAAAATGGTTTTAGATACTTAGCCATCCAATAAGTACTTACTGTACAATGGAATGAGATTTACATAAGGTCATTGACATCACCACAGTATGCTGCATTAGAGATATAGTAATAGGTATTCAAACCCCTAAATATGCTAAATAATGTTTCGGCTAATGATTAATTTATTATAATAAGCAAAGGTAAGCAAAGAGTCAGTAGTACTGAGTACTAGAAGTCTAACGTAGCAAGAATCAGGACGGTGTAACAAAAGTCAGCAGTATGTAGAATAAACATTCAACAAGAATCAATATAATAACATCAATAATATATCTGATCGCAGCTGGCTTTTGGAACCAACACCAGTACTCTCTGCAGATCATCGCGAAAGCTTCATAATAGACTATATCTCTGATCGATTACCACAAAAAGTATTTACCGCAAAATAAACACAAATTAGATGAAGCAACCAAACAGGCACTGATGTCTGATATGTCATCAAATTTTGATGCGCTAATTGGCTGGAGGGATTTGTCTGGTTTTGTAAGAAAGGGGGGTGTTTGTTGGTTACGGAAACAAAAGAGAATATTGAGCTGTGAAGAATGAGGGAGGTATCGTTTCTTGCTACAAAACGTTTTTACCATCTGGTAGAAAATGAGGTGAACCTTCTTGTGATACACTCAGCTCAATTTTGGCGGAAATGGCATTTATCGATTTTTGCGCTTGAACTCTTTAAATTTAGATTATATTTAAATTCTTTAGAATAGCATATCCTATATCATGTATTTTTAATGTAATCAATTTTTTAAAACCAGATTTTTTTCACTCATGGCTTCTAGCTAGGTATGGACTGTGGAAGGAGAAGATATAAATATTCCCTTTGATTTTATTTTTCTGAAGAGACTTTTGCTGTCAAACTGCAGCAGAGCACTCATCTGGAGCTCTGCTGAAAAAAACTGTACATTTGGTAAATGACATGAATATTTTCTTTTCAACAAATTATTTTTAAACTTAAATAAATTGAAACTAAAACTATTTATTAAGGTCAAGTGTACATTAAGGTCAAGTAGAACTGTAGATACTGTAAGAGTTTATGGGCATACAGTTGTTGATGTGATAATTTGACACTAAGATACTGCAAATCAGACAAAGAGGAGGTTCAATTGTATCATATAACCTTAAATTTGTGCACATGTGATTATTTTAAAGCACAATGGCTTTCAATTCACATTCCATGTCTGACCTTTGGTGGAGTCATGTTTTGATCCACCTGAGTTTGCCCACCAGCCCCACCTGTAAGTTGAAAACACCATTCTTACAAAAGCCAACTAGCTATGTGAGGCCCCTGTGTTTTGATCTCTCCAGTCCATCCAGCACCATAAGTATGGCTTTCTTGGGGGAGAGCATGACAGCAATAAGTTCTAAATAGTTTACTAAGCCCTGTTAGAAAGAGTGGTCAACAAAGCCAGAGAACTATAGAGGACAGTTCTTTCTCCCTTCTTATTACCTTTACACCAGAAACCTCGGCTGCTGCCTGGACCTGACCCTTTCTGAAGTTTTCTCAAGACTCTACTTGCATGAGGGGCAGCTTTACCACGTGGTTGGAGCAGTTCAGTCGGCTGGTCAATATGGCAAAAATGAAAAATGTTATTGTTTATGGGCACAAGGAGGTAAAAACCACCAGTGACCCCTTCTTCTATCAGTGAAGTAAATATGGACACTGGAGGAATAGAACTACTTTTAATTAAGTCATCTCTGATAATAAACTGGACTTCATTTCCACTTTGAAATAAAGAAAATTTGATAAATTTTTTTTTTAATTTTTCAATCAAGAAATACATATTTATGTTTGAAAAATAAAGCTTAATTTCTATTGTCTTGTGCATTTCTTATATAATGATTTGTGATGTGCATCATATCGAGTTTAAAACAGATTTCCCCATGAGGACAATGAGCTGTATCATGTTGTAGATATTGGCAGAAAACACAGACTGCATTACATTACATTACAGACATTTAGCAGACGCTGAGAATAAGAACAACACAAGCACTAAATCAAACAGTAGAGCACATCATAGATAAGTGCAGTCGAACTGCTGTAGTGTAGTTGGGCACAGGTGTTGCCTGCAGTGCTAGTTGCACTAATTTTTTTAATTTATTTTTTTTCCCCCTATGTTAATTGGATCTGAGTTTCTGCAAAGAGCTAGAACAAATTTCTCAAGTTAGTGTAATTTCCTATTGATCACAACTAAGTGCAGAAATGTTGCTTAAAGAGCTGCGT
>JBAMHX010000018.1:19144307-19155730 GCA_037177515.1 Pseudomugil tenellus | reverse complement strand
ATATATATATATATATATATATATATATATATATATATATATGCATGCATACATGGATGCTTCGGATAAAATAGTTCCAAATGTCACCATATTGCAAAAGCGGCCATTTCGACAGGTTATTGTACCACTTCTTTTTGTCAATTTCAAATGGATCAGGCAATGAAACATCACGCACATTCAACTTCTGTTAGTATCTTTTGTGATCCCTGTCAGACAAATGTTCAAAATGGTTCTCATTTGCTTTTAAGTGACTGGATTTGTGCTTCTTTGCAAGTTCTATTGTGTACAAAGTTGTGCTTTGTTAAACCATATCTTTATAAAACCCAGGAGTGTGAAATGCATGTAGATAATATTATCTTACATCTAGCCATGAAATATCTCAACAGCCATTGATAGTTACTGCCAGAACCCCACCTTTTGATTTCATTTTATTTAATCAGTTCAATAAAAGCATTTAGAGTATAGGTGTTAAAAAAATGATAAAAAAACGGTAACGCTTAAAATAACTACACACTATAAAGCATTGGCTAAGCATTAATAAGTAGTCAATTAATCATTTATAAAGTATTTTTATAACTGTAATACTCATTAGTATGTGGTTTTTAAGCATATACATGTTTTACTCACCATTTATAAGATAATTGTTAATAAACTCTGGATTTATCATTTAAAGATCTGTTATAAAAACATGTATATACGTTTTGTTCTTCATTAAAAAGCTAATCTACAATGTGGGAATTATATTTTCACACTGTTCAATATGGATTTAGAATTTAAAATGTGATATTAAACGTTGCATACTAATAAGTATTGCAGTTATAAAAATGCTTTATAAATGATAAATTCAGTACTAATTGATGCTTAACCAATGTTTATGGTGTGCACTTATTACCCAAAAACCCTTAAAGCAAATAACTCCAAGTATGGTGTTATTTTGAAGTTTAAATTTAGTTTGTATTTGAAATGAGAAATAATTAGACATGTTATTTTTTATAAATGCATTACATACTGCTCAAGAAATCACTGTTTTGTTGTAATGCTATTTTATTAAGGATGGATATCAAGTCAGACAGTAGATCAATAACATGTTAGTGTTTTTGGGATGCAGCTGTGTAATGATGCAAAAATTTAACATGCACTGGTATTTTTACATGTGGCTGTCTTTTAGACACAGGGCATTACTGATTTAAAGCTCATTCATTCCTAATTTTTCCTAACTTTAATGAGGACCTGCAGCAGACGTTGCAATCGGACATTTTTAATGAGTGTGTGATCTGAGTTCTCTAATGACCTTTCCCCTCTACCACAGGGGTATTAATCTCTTTGGTAAAACAAATAGATGCCTTGAAACATATCGATGCTCTCTGGCCTGAACATAAATTATGCAGAGTAAGTAACACAGTGTATTTCAAGTGCCTATTTCTCCCATGTTCTACTATTATGATAGTCTGGTGTCAGTGTGTGCTTACAATTTAATTGTCTCATAAGAAACTGATTACTACAGTCTGATTGACTACAAATAACTGGTGACAGAGGAACTCATCTTAAAGCCATGCTATGTTTTTCAAATAACTGATTCTATAGAATATAAAAATCAATCAATCAATCTTCACCTATAAAGCACTTTTCACTAAAAAATGTAATGCAAAGTGTTTTACATTAGAAACAGAATGAACAAACAAAATGACAGTTTTACGTGTCAAATCACACATGTACACAACATACAACATAATCACACACAGACACACATGTATTACCGAATTATCTCAACCGCCAACTAACCCCAATTAATCAGAACGGAGAAGCTAAGATGCTTGAAAAAAAACTGTTTTAGTGAAATAAAGAGTAAAAGCAGCACACATTTACAGTAAAGATTTAGTAAAAAACAATAAAATAAACTTAAAGTAATAATACAAAATAATTGTATCTTAAATATAGTTGTTTAAAAGCTTTGCTATAAAGGTACATTTTATGCTGACTCAGAAGTATTAGGCTGAAATACTGCCGTATGAGAAAAGACAATTGGTGTTACTGGAATGTGGGTTATTCCTGTTTTTCCCAGTTGTATTGTGCTGTATTTTCAGATTCTCTTCTTTTTTCCTGTTAAGTGTTGGCCTTTTCCAGCCAATCGGTGCCTGGGAGTGGCCTGTAAAACCCACTGGATCTGGATTTGGGTTTATTTTTGCAATCTTTGCTTTTTTACACTGGCCTTGTAGCAGAGCTGCTTATGTTGAACTTAAGGTGGTTTAGACGTAGGGTTTGTTGGCTTAGTTTTTTTCATTTTAAGTTAAATATATTATGTTTTCTATGCTGGCCTTGGATCTTCCTGATGCTAACGTCCCTTCTGCGTTTTTAACTGTTATGCATTTATGTTATGATAAAAAAAAAAAAACATAAACTTAGAACTGTATCCTCATCAGTATTTTCTAGAGATGTGTTCCCTCTTCTCCTAGACCTGCCTTAGGGATATAACACGGTAATCAGGGAATCAATATAATAATATGTTTGATTATACAGGTGCAGTGCAGTCAGCATGAGTGGGGAATGAAAAGCAGATGTTAACAGTGTCATGGCATCAGAAGGTTAGTGCACCACATTAACTGACATTATATAAAAACATAATAATACATATGAAGCGTCATCTTTATGAAATAAAATTCCTGGTTAAACATTGCAAGGTAGTGATAATTGTGCTGATGGTTTTACAACAAAACAGTTCACTGAAAACTGCTATAAAAATATTGCAAATTAAAACTGAGTGTATTTTAAGTTTATGGGCCCTAAATTTCTTTAGGTTCATCGTTAATGTGGCTTCCATTACAAGATACCATGTGGGATATATTTTCTGCTAAGTGTACCATTGTTATAACCACCTCGTCATAAATGGCATGTCACTGACTAGCTTGACATGCCATCAATAAAAGATGATTTTCATGCTTTGCTCCAGTTTGAAGATAAATGTTGTCTCAACAAGAAAAAATAACTTCTAGTTTGTAATCTTGTTCTTATTCATTGTCTCTGCCCAGGGGTTAAGTTAAAGACTAAATTAGCCAGTTTGTAGAAATGATATGTGATGGTTGTGTATTTATTCAGCATTTAAAAACAATTTAGATTGATTCTCTGTTTTTATGAAGACACATAAAAATAAGTTACTGCAGCACGCAAAAGATTGCTCCGTGCGATTTATAGTGTCAGTGCAAGTTAAGGCTGCCAAGAACATTAGTCGTGCTGCTGTGTTCTTTATTGATCTTTGGTGATACATATCTGGTGTTAAATCTACATATTTAAGACATATTTAATCATGTGTTAAATATGTGTTTAATATGCTGTGTAAAATGATGTCACATCTGTTGCTGTAATTATGTATATCATTAGCTTACAGTGTCTTGCACTGTGCTTTAGTTTAACTCTCATGCAACCTTAGATGAGATAATACTAATAATAAATATCAGATAAATTCACAAATCAAAATGGAAAAACAAAATGGTTACTCCAAGCTATACCTCCATGTAAGTCATGAAATGAGCTTTTACATTTTTTTTTTACTCATTTTGTCCTGTAAAACACAAGCTTCACATTGGAGGAGGTGGTGGGGGACAGAATGCAGGCAAAACTGCTGGCAATCATGAAACACCAGACAATATGAAAAGCAGCTTCAGCAGCTGATTGCTCCAACCTCTCTACCTGAAGGCAAGGCAAATTTATTTGTATGGCACAATTGAACACAGGGTGATTCAAAGTGCTTTACAGAGCATTAAAACAATATAGCAAGAAAGAAATAAAAAAGATGGTTAAAATGATTAATATCATGATTAATTTCAAGATTACAAAATATAAAAGCTTAAGGTATTTTTTTTTTTTTATTGTTTCAGCTGCTTTCTGGGAGTTTGTTCCAGACATGTGGAGCATAGAAGCTGAATGCAGATTCTCCTTGTCTTGTTCTGACTCTGGGAACTGATAAAAGACCAGATCCAGATGACCTGAGGGGTCTGGTGGGTTCATACCGGGTCAAGAGGTCTCTGATGTACTTTGGACCTAAACCATTCAGAGCTTTATAAACCAGTAACAGAACTTTAAAGTCTGTCCTCTGACAGACAGACAGACAGTGTAAATACCTCAGAACTGGACTGATGTGGCAGAGTTCTGGATAAGCTGCAGTTGTATAATTGATCTTAAAGGAAGACCCGTAAAGACATTGTTACAGTAATCAAGCCGACTAAAGATGAAAGCATGGACTTGTTTTTCCAGGTCCTGCTGTGACATCAGATCTTTTATCCTAGATATACTCTTAAGGTGATAGAAGGCTGATTTAGTTATTCTCTGTGTTTTTCAAGACCTGAGGAAATTATGCAGGAGGTAATCCCTGTTTGTTGCTGTCAGGTTCTACAACCTCCACCATTCCCACCATCACAGCTTCAGGACTAAACTGACCATTGGGTATACATGTATATATGGATGTAGGTATTTTAAACACCTGCATTTCTTTATTTCTATGTGAATATTGATATGAAATGTTGATTTGTGTCCTCATTTTTTATTTTCTGGTGTTTTTAGTTGCACCTTAAATGCTGCTAGCATATTCAACATGTTATGACGGCTGAGTTGTCTGATACTATATATGATTATCTGATATCTGATTTCTATATCTATTCTCTTTTTAGCAGCAGTTTTATATAATAGCTTTTATTTTATAGCAGCTCAATTAAATCTCAAAACAACATATACTGTACATCACAATGGTCAACTACTGGGAAATGGCTATACCTCCCTCCTAATTCAAATAAAAACCCGGATTGAGAATCTAAACCGCAACAGCAGCTTTCGCCAACACCATTCTTCTGGTGATGGACTAGAAAAATGGCCTACAGATACATATTGCTGCAGCTGATTCCAGTCTAACCTCCTACCCGAGGAAACAAATGAAACAGTAGAGCAGAAACGTCAACGGATGGAGATCTACCGCAGAAATGGCATAAATGGGCCTGAAAGAGCTGAAATAAAGCAACTCATAGAAGAAACCTTCTCAGGTCTTTATTCTCATTTTGAGCTTCTCACTGATATCAAAGTGTTGCGTGCACTTGAACTTGCCATGGAGGAATGCGGAAGTGCCATCGTGGAGTTCTCCAAAAACAAACCCACCTATGCAGATGTCTGGGCTGTCCTTTCATTGGGTCTAAACCTAGAGCTGTCCTTCTGCATCATCCAACTGCTGATGGCTTCTCCGAGAGTTGATTTTTTTTGGCAAATGTAAGTTTCTTTTTCTGTTTAATTTCTATTGTGCTATGATTTTTCTGACAAGCGTCTTTGGAATTTTTTTTTTTTTATAAAAACAAAGGTGTGTTATTATCTCACTTGTTTCAAAGACAAAATATGTGAAAAAAAGTATCCCATTCTTGTATAAAAATACTTATTTCTTTCTATCATTCTCTTGACTTCAGAATATAGTAAGTTTCATTTCGTGTCTTTTTTAAACACAGTTCAGATCATCTGTAACCCTAAACTTTTCTTTTTATGTTGAACTGTTTAAAAAACTTTCACAAAAAATGTTTTGTGTTAGTTTCCAGCTAATTACAGTGCCTGCAGTGTCCACACAAACTTCTGAGAAAACAATTTGATGGATCTGAAACAAAAATAACATTCTCATTACACTTTAACAAATTCTTTCAAAAATATTGCAATCTGCATTAATTAAAAAAAAAACGTCTGGAAGCTGCTTTATTCAGAGCAGATGCAGATTTCTCATTTATCTGGAAAAGCATTTAATTTCTAAGTTATCATTTATTTATAAAATAGACTTTTAAAATCTGTCTAACATGCTCTTTGAACCATAAGACGATTTAAGAAAAAATAATAACTTCCCAGATTTAAGGGGAAAATGTAGTTATGCTATACCCTTCATTAATGTGCATGTTTGTCCAAGTCTTGACCAACATTTAAGATGCCAATCTTTAAGGGAAAATATTTTATTCGTTGTACATGTCTGTGTCTTGTTAACATTTTGAAATTGTAAAGCTGTCTCAAAGACAGCACAGCTTAGTAAACCTGATGATGATCTGTATTTTTCACACCAATGAAAAACTGTTTATCAATGTAGACTGAACAACAGAGCCCAGGGCAATACTTAAAAGAAGCTCCTCTCATTCCTGTTTTCTATACTTTATCTGCCTCACATCCATGTGAATTTATTATTTTTCTCAGGGATGGATTTTTTTTTTCAAATGTTTGATCACATTTAGATCTTACTTAGGAAAACAGGGTTAAGGTGCATGTGAGTGTAATTTTTTTCGTTATTTCTTTTTTGTCATTACATAATCCCTGTTTTACTCCAGCAGTTTTTAGATCCTAAAAATTTAATCTGTCCATAAAGGTTGTATACTTGTACATTTTGCTGTAACCCCCACTGACACACACAGACATACACATTTATCACATTAACATTGCATGGGAGTGCAGTTTTTCCCCTCATTCATTAAATAAGGTCTAATGAATATGCTAATTTGGCTCCACCTACATATCCACCGCTCACCACTTCCTCAAAGTTATTTTTCAAAACACATTCTGCTATGCTCATGTTGTAAACAGGATAAGTGAGTCATAAGTCCACCGCAGAGGCTTGACAGAGTGCGCCTGCTTGCTCATTGAAAGATAACTATTAAAATTGTAAGCCAACTTGTTGCTTCTTTGTATTTAATACAAATAAAATAGTGGCCCCACCACTGGTCAGATTATTTCCTTGACATTTGAATCATTTTCTTCTTGCTATGGCACCTCAGTCATCGCTTCTGTTTGGTCCTGTTATTATTGTATTTTGTTATTTCTATACTAAGGATGTACTCACACAAACGCTTCTTAATTCTGGGATATCCAAAGTCAGTCCTTTAGGGCCACCGTCCTTCAGGTATTCACTGCTTTAACACACCTGACTCAGATTAAATGGATCCAACCACAGATTAAATTCTGCACAGTGACTCATTAATCTGAGTCATGTGTTTTGAAATGGGGATAAGTGGTCCTCGAGGACTGAAGCTGGAAAACCCTGCCCTAATGGGTTTGTCTTGTTTATTTGGGGGGGAGGTGTAAAAATGCAAACAATTTCGGATCTGCCTAAAAATGCAAGTCTTGGTTCCTTAAAAGTGAACCAAATGGAGGTTGTGGATTTCATCTTGTACATGTGGTAGAAACAAAAGTGCTGGATTGGCGGCCTGTCCAGGGTGCACCGTATCTCTCGCCCAATGATTGAAGGCATACACTCCAGTTATTTGCGACCTTTTTGTTTGAATAAGCAATACACATAATGGATGGATGGGTGAACAAAAGTTGCCCTGCATTAACCTATAGATGAGACAAGTTTATCATTTGTCTTGGCTTTTTCTTCTGTAATTCTAGATAACACAGAGCCCCCTCAGGTTTGGAGGGGAATACCATCTTGAGCTGGGTCATAACACTTCTTCAAAAGGTTTGGTTGACTTGACTTTGAGAAACTTATAGTCCAGTTGAATGTTGCCACCCCAGCTGAACAAGTCCCCAACTGTACAGTATGCAGTGGACTGAATATGTGAAAACGACCTTAGTCTCATTCAGTTTTAGTCTTGATATGTTCTGTGTTTTCTTGGTTTATTTTATACATTTTTGTCATTGTTGTTCTGACACAGGCAATTTATTCACGTACCAATTCCCTAAGCTCATTCTCGATCTGAAGTGTAAAATACCAGTAAACTACTTGCTTACATTAACTTGGGGCCAACATTAACATAGCCTTTCATAGAGCAGACAGAGATTAACTCCTAATTTAAAACATGGCATCCCTTCAAATGAAAAAACACCAAATAAGTAGTTAATTATGAGCTCTTAGTTAGGATAACATGATTTCAGTTCAATCCACTTTAGTAAAAAAGATCATAATAAGCACGTTCAATTATGGTGTAATTTATAGTCATTTATATTTGGCAGCCGAGTTCTGTTTTGGGACCTCTGGGGGTTAAAGAGGGAATACCAGAGGCAGTGAGAGGACCAGTAAAACACTTAGAGCGCAGAAAAAAACAGCATCAGTGACAACAGATGTTGATTAAGGCCGACAGTTTGAAAAGGATAAGTTGAGTTAGGAGGGGTTTGCAAAGTGGCTGGCAGAGGAGACAGCAGCAATGGTAGGCAGGCTAAAGCAGTAGAGAGCGCTCCGTATAGATGGAGCCAATCGGCAGATTCAGGAAGATTAAAAAATCGGTCCCAATCTAGCCCTGGCACTCTGTCTGAAATTTGCTGACTGGAAGCATACAGGGGAATTCACTGATTGGCCTGCCTGAGCTAACACTATGCCCAATTATGCTTCAGCAGTTCAATCCATCTTTTGGACTTCTAATTTTAAGTTTGAACGTTCCTACACAGCTCAAAACTGTATTCCTTTGTCATTCGGTTAGTGCTGTATAACCACTCTAATTAACGTTAAGAAAGCTTTATTGAACTTATTTTAAAGGCTTTCTATATTTGTGGTGGTATAAGGACAAAATAAAGTTGTTTTTTTAACAAGTACAAGTATTTGAAGATAATACAATGCAATGAAAACAAAAAGGTTTTCTTATTGCTGAAACCTGACTTTATGGAAATGAAATAAATCGACAGAGCATATCATAGAGGGGGATTAATCAGTTTGCTGATATGCTTTGCTATGCTTTCAGGTAGCACATCCTCACCAGCGATGTGATTTACAAGGGAGACTCATCGCTATAGTGACCTGCTCATTCCTGAATGAGAAGGAAAGATGTCTATTGATGTCTGAGGCACTGAAAACCTCTCATTTGAAAACTTTATGAATAAATGCAAATAATATGTTAGAACTTATGTATTTATGAAAAGTAAATAGGTAATTGGGTATGTTTAGCAGTGCTGCATCTCCCACAGTCTGGGGGAAAATGATCAAAGTCCTGCAGCCTTTAGTATGATGGACAACATTTGCCCACTCAGTGATCAAACTTAACTATGTTTTAATTTGAAAATATAAATATGAATCTGTTTAAAGCCCAATTTATTTCAGACATTTATGCAAAACTCATTAGCTTAGCCTTATAGCTGGAGGTAAATGAGTTTCTATTTATTAATTCTATATTAATACCACTGATGACTTTTGATAAATTGAGCCTAAACTATTTAAGTTTTGTCTGTACTTTGTCAGTCTTTATAAATAGTCGCATAAATAATAATAAATTATTTGTGCTTGCATTTTACGCGAAGAGTAAAATTAGAAATGCTACCTTTGCTAAACAGAAAGCTGAGGAGATAGTGACAGAAGAGCAAAGAATTGGGGTAATCTGATATCTCAAAAGAATACTGACTCACCCTAACTGATGCATGTATTGATTGTGGCACGTTTGCACATGATTCAGCAAAGGTGAAACTAGTGGCCTGTGAATTTACTGCGTACAGAGAGCGAGACTGTTTTTCAAAGGAGTTGTTCCAAATCCACAACCAGCTTCAGTCACAGCAGTAAACTGGACAAATGTATCAACAGGTATAATGAAACTCTTTAGTTGTTTTAATCAATTTTCCAATTTAAGTGTAGAAATAAACAGATTGTCTGCAAATTTGCAAAAAAAAAAAAAAAAAATACAATCATGCACCACTTCAGTCTACAGTGTTTCATTTTGAACTCTGCACACTCTCTCATCAACAGACACGTTGTGAGTTTTGGTGTCTTGTCCAGGGGGCTTTAGCATTTGGTGTGAGGAAGTCAAGGATCAGACAAACCTTCTGACTGGTGAATGACCCTCATGAACTATAGCCGCTGTTTAAATAAAGCCCACAGTGTCACTTCAGTTTAAACGGTGTGCTGCTCTTTGCAGCTTTGTGCTGTCCTGTTTTATTTTCAGTGGATACATTTTCTTTTCCTCACACATCAAAAAGAAGGCCTCTAACTTGCCCCAAACTTTTCAGAAATCTTTCATTTACTATTTTGCTGCTAGTAATCTAGGAAGATTGTGCTATGTCACCTTAATATAATTATAACAGAAATAAACCTGACTTGGATAAGATTAATATATTGCATTAACACAAAGGAGGGAAGCAGAGGCAGACAGACAGAATAGCTTAATTGACAGGACAAAATTACTCCTCTGGAGGGAAAGGAGTTCTGGAGATGTAAATTTATTAAAAACAAGCTTTCCAAACAGCAGACAGCATGGCAAAAGACTAAAACAAACAGGTGCTGAGAGAGTGATTTGACAAGGAAGAAGAAAAAGAGATTATTATTTACACAGAGGGAGGTGATGACGAACACAAAACAGGTGAATGGGAACCTGGTGTAAACCTAATGCAGCTAAACTGACCTGGAATGAACAGAGGCCAACAATTACAATATAAACAGGAAGAAGAGGAAACAGAAATCAAATAAGCCAACAATCTAACCCAAAGGAAATATGTTTAACTGGAAGTTTAGCAGATGCTGTAAGTTATTATCAAAAATCATAATCAAAAAACTGTTTTCTTTTTTTGAAGCAAATTTTGTGCTCATTAAAAATATGATTCACATTCTAGGTTGCATCATTTCCCATTACCTTTTGTTTTTTTACACCTCTCTTTGTTAGCCTATGATTACATATTTAAGAATTTCACATTTCATTTTAAAATATTCTTGTGCCATAAATGTGATCCTAAAAAGAACTCATGGAGACGTATTGGAATTTCGTTGTGCTGGGTCACTGGCTCAATGACAAATAAAGCAATTCAATTCAATTCAATTCAATTGTGCGGTCAGAGAGACCTCTGACAACAAAAAGACAAAAAGAGAAATTTCATCTGGTATAGAGGACGTGGAGCTGACATCACAGAGTCACCTGAATTTTGTTTATCCTCCATTTTGGACTGTAACCAAATCTCTAAACCAGTTAAACTCAGAGATATTGTAGTGTGTGAGATATTCCTCGGAGTCTAATTATGCTTTCATGCTCCTCATTCAGGTGTAGGAATATACACGGCCAAAACAACAGCTTGTCTTTCAACAGATTACAAGCAAAAACCAAAAGAAGAAAACAAGCAAAAAAACACAATAATGCAGATTACACCATAATATGTGCTGTAGAGGAATTTCATGTATTAACTTAATTAGCTTGCTCTTAATTAATGTCTAGCTGAAAGGTCTGACCATAAGGCTCCTAAACTAATATCATTCTGACATTAGTAAACCATCTGCTAAGACCTTGGTTTTGTTGTTGTCCCCGAAGCAAGACCGGCGTCCTTCCATCAGATTGACGCACGTGACCAAAGTCTTTACACAAAGCTACCCTATCTGACTAGGGCAGAAAAGTTCCAGACTTCTGTGGAACCACAGATCTTTGGAGAGATTCTCCCCGGGTTATGACCTTGTACCATGTCTGTATGTCTTAATGTTTTGTCCCTTCATGTTTTAATGTTTAATGTATGTTCAACTTCTTTTA
>JBAMHX010000018.1:19115120-19131761 GCA_037177515.1 Pseudomugil tenellus | reverse complement strand
ATCTATCTATCTATATATATATATATATACACAAGAAAAAAAGAACCTATAAATCCACAATGAAATCTTAAAGCCACTATTTTTATGTAAGAAGATTTGTAAAAGTGATTACAACTACCTCACAATAGGCTACATATTTTGTTTGTGAAAGCACACTATTTATTTTAACCATTTTTTCTCTTCCGTTCTATTCTGCCTTCATTCAGAAGATGCTTTTCTCCAAAGCGACTTCCATCTGAGAGTGAGAACAACACAAACAGAATGGGACTTCATAATTAATTGGTAGTCAGAGTACTGTGAGTCCAGTTGGACACAGGTGCTGCTATGTAGTGCTCTAGGCAGTAATTTTTTTTCCCTGGTGATTTGTTTTTAGTCTGTATTTTCCCTACCTACAAAATTCCCTGTTTAATGAATACAATTTCATCATAGAATATTGCCTTGGGCATAAGTGCACTCAACTTATTCAGTATTGAGTTGTGCCAAAGAGCTGCTCAAATCTTTCAACTATTTCTGACAAGTAGAAGAATGGAGCTTGCTCTTAAAAGTAAATAAGGACTCCGCAAATTGAACAGTTTGGTAGATCTTCCCATGACTGAGAAACAACAAAGGACAAGAGTTCTACTAACTGGTGTCTTTCACTGGCAGAGCGTAACTGTCGAGACGGAGTATAACTCTGGATTAAGGAATAAAGGTAGATAGGAGCTGTTTGGATATTTGTTTTGTAATCCAGAAGCAGAGCTTTAAATTTCATGAACACTGCAACTGCAAGTCATTTAAGAGTGATTTGCAGCAGAGTGACATGAGCTCTTTGGCTGGTTGAAGACCAGATGTGCTGTTGTATTCTGAATCATCTAAAGCTGTGTCCTTTTGTCTGTAAGGTAGGGTCTGATCCTCCTGATGTACAGAGCAAATCCACAAGCAATGGCGACACCAGGGGGTGGCCAGGGGGGGCCGTGGAGTTGATAATCTGCCTTACTGCAAATTTGATTGTAGAGAGAATGCTCTGCAGGATGTCAGAATGAACAGGGTTAAGAGGACAGGGTGTTGGTTTTGAACTTACTTGAAGTTTAGAGACTTCATCCTCATTTAGAGAGTGAAAGGAGCAGATTGAGGCACCACTAGCTGGTTGGGTTCAGCTGAGCTGGTCAAACTCAGACAATTGGTTACTGATGGTAGCAGCCTGTCCAGGGAAATCGGAAGCAACACAGTGGGTGGATGAGCAGGTGGTGGAGATAGAAGAAACATAAACACCACGAACAGTTGTTGTGTTTTGAGAGTGTTACACATCTAATTCTGATATAAAAAAGCTATCTTGGCAGCCTTTAGGTTGGATGGGAAACAAGCTTATTGTTGCCAGTACTCGAACAAGTCAGTGTGCCCTTTTGACTCATGCCCCTTTCTCTCTGCTGCCCTGAATCCTGCTCTGTGATCTCCTCAGACCTCAGTGAGCCATAGGCTGGGAGGATTTTGTCTAGCTGTTTTTGAAATGAGAGGACAGAATTAGTCTAAATAGGTGACACGAGAGGAGTGTTTCTGCCTGTATTAACAGACAGTAAGGTGAAGCCATTGTGGGAGGGAAGAATAGAGTAAACCTCATCAAACAGCTGTGTTGTACTGAATAATGCATTTTTTATCTTGTACAATACTCACACAATATAAAAGGAAAGTAATTATTTTGTACAACAGTATCAATCTTATTGTCACAAATGTTCCTAAAAAAATGCCTTTTTTCCCCCAAATAGACTTCTTGGATGGCATACAAGGATTAAAAAAGGGCTGTTTAGTGCACTACAGTTTTAATACTAATATCTGTGGGTGTTTGAGTAAACACAGGCGTGATAATTAATAAGTGGTAAGTCTACATGGTTATTTGTGTATTTACATTATTTATTCCAAGCTTGTGCAAAGTGTGAATATCAATGATGAGTTGACTTCACCGGAACAATTACATGACCACTACTCCTTAAAGCCATGAAATCCAATTTTATGATCACTTGTCGGAAGGCTGGGGGTAGGGTGTTTTAAGGCCTGGAGTCTTTTACTGCTAGTCAGACTACAATAGCTGTCTCCTCTCAGGATGGAGGTGAAGTACAAGAATATGTATGAGTCCTTTCATAATTTTCTATGTCCCTTGGCAGGAAGGTAAGACTTTGCTTATCTCCACTGACTCTGGTCGGCTGTCCACCACACACCTGGCACTTCATTCGTTACTGGCTTTGACTGGGAAGTCAGATTTGAAATGGTGTAGAGTTAATGATATGGTCTGACAGTTCTAAATGCTGCAGTCATTTCTATTTTAATAATCTGTTAAGCCGGGTAAAATCTCCCTCAGGGAAATTACCAATGCAACAATGTATCTATCTGTAGTAAAAGGGGGGGGGGGGGGGGCATCATAATGTGCTTCATCTCAGATTAATGCTGAAACCGTATATTTTAAATGTCCTTGACACTTTACAGATTAATATTATCTACAAAATGAACAACTTCTATGCCAAAGTCCATGCCAAACTTTAATTCAGTATGATCCATTGGCTAATATATTATGCAATAGAAAGTACCTTTTTAATTCTGTAATTTCTTCAGTTTTATGCAGTATGTAGTATTGTGTGGAATTACTTGGTGTTTATATGTAAATACAGATCATAACATGAGAGACTAGCTTTTTAAAAGCCACTAAAATAATAATAAGAATATATCAGTTACAGATAATCTTATGGACCTTTTAAGCACTCACTGTTGTCACACACAGTAATTAAATTAATCTCAGTGGTTTTATTTGTAATTTGTTTCATTTGAGCCCCTCTGAAAATAGTCTTTATTTTTCAGTTGAGTGTTGTCCTGTTCTCATAGTCTTTGCTCCATTGCATTCTCCACCATTCAAGAGCTCTAAAAACACAAAATATGCTCCACTGCACTAAATGATCACCTCTAAAGGAAAAATCAATAAGCTTTGTCTAGTTTGTCACTTGTGCTTCTTACCATCCCCCAACCCTCTCAACATTTACACCTCTCTCTCTGCTAATGGAGTGATGATTTTGAAAGTATTACGAGACTCAAAATCGACTCCTTGCGCAGCAGACGACCGCATGGCCATCTCTCCTCTGAGCACCTGAGCTTAGTGCCATATAAGGAATCCAATCTGAGACAGTGATGCTGAGATCAGCCCATCTGCCTGCTGGAGGGGGATCAGCTACTGCATAATGAAACTCTCCTGCAGACAAGCACACAAACATGCATGTTCATGAGAAAACAAGAGCTGCTAGCACACTAATGGAAAATCACACAACTGTTCCATGACTGTTCGTCTTTTTCCTGTCGATTGCCAGGTCTGGGGGTGGGGAGGATAACTGTGCTGTTCAGAAGAAAAGAGTGCAATAGCTGAAAGTGATGGAGGATAATTTCACTGCTGGTTTGTCAACAGAACCTCCACAGTTAGTCTCTTCCTCTCAGCAGCCTCAGCACTGCAGGGAAAAGAACAAAACAGGCCTCTCTGTTGCCTTGCTATTTGTCTGCTTTCTAATAGACTGCTGGACAGCATCGCCCCCTTTTTCATGTAATGTAGATGGTGTCCGCTTTAGGGAGAACTGGGTATTACAGTGGCATTATGTGCTCTCTAAAATCCTGATTATTGCACAGTTGCACTTTAAGTGCCAACATGGTTTTCATTTAGGATAATGGCACATATGCATCTTTTGAATTAGATTTGAGATAAATGATTTGTAAGGTGATCTAGCTCAAATTTCCACTTCAGTTTAAATCACAAAAACATTGCATCTTCACATTGCAGCTATTTAGTGTAACTCGCTATCTCCCTCTCTATACAGTGCTTGCTCTTTGTTTTCTTCTTTTTTCTCAGAGCCATATCATTGTCTAACCTCCAGTCCTGCATCTCGTTTTGTTCACCTTTGTTTCCTGCCAGTAATGTATTGGCTCTGCTTTGTTATTCCAGGTCTTTGGGTTCCTCACCTGCCTGCCTTCTGCATTTAGGTCTTTTGTTACTCACAGAGACATTGGAGCAGAGAAGGTTAGAGTCACTAATTATTCCCCTTTACTGCTCTCAGATTGGAAGTCAGTGTCTTGCCTATCTAGCTCCTGGATCCAGTTGGCTGACTTGTTTTGCTTACTTATTTCCTGAAACTATGGTAATGTGGA
This sequence comes from Pseudomugil tenellus, assembly GCA_037177515.1. Classification (NCBI taxonomy): domain Eukaryota; kingdom Metazoa; phylum Chordata; class Actinopteri; order Atheriniformes; family Pseudomugilidae; genus Pseudomugil; species Pseudomugil tenellus. The sequence continues at coordinate 19,127,609 of JBAMHX010000018.1, read as the reverse complement.
CAGTATGAATACTTGTTTTACTATCTCTCAAGCTTCCATATAGTTTAAAGCCTTGATGGTTTGTGGATTTTCTATTTGTAAAACTCTTGTCTGAATAAATTCCTATAAACAAGTGTTGGAGTTTCCTGTCTTACTTTATTAATCTTCTCTGAAGAGTGTAATTTAATTCCACTACAGTTGCGTCTCACTGCATTTCACTATGTGATGAGATTGGTACATGACTATGTACAAATGCAACACTGTTGATTTGACCACAAACATGTACGAAAGGATAGAAGGGATGAAAAAAGGTGTTAGTCTGCCAAGCTCTTTGAGCTTAAAATTGTTTCCACTTAACAATTTTTGCCGCACTTTGACTTTTCTAACTTTACTCTGACTTGTGCTTCTTCACTTTACTTCTTATACATTTAACTAATTAAAATTAGAGGTTATTATTAGAAAGCTGTTTTGGATTCCTGTATGGTAACACATTTATGGGTCATTGTTCCCATTATGTCAGATGGATGCTGCCTTACATCATCAAAGCACTTTGAATTGTCTTGTAGTTGAAAAGCGCTACACATATAAACTTGCATTTTCCTATATATTTAAACTGTTCTTTTGTTTTTCTTCATAATTTTAAAGCAGGTATTGTAACAATGCTACATTGTAAAGATACAAACATTTATTTTTTGAGGTTTTGTAGTTTAATGGGCCTGCATGAAATGAACATATTTATTCTCAAATTGAGAAATGCAGAATGTCATCAGTTACAAGGAACATGCTGATTAATACAACAACATTCTCTCAGCAAGCTCGACCTGACCACCTCTGCTGGTCAGCAGACAAAGTTCTCTGACACAAAACATGTTTTTTTTAACTCTGGGATGAAAGGAGCATTGGATGAGTGTTTACATTGCCTTGGATACCACACCTTGAACCACCACAAATCCTACAATTTCAGAAATGTACTGGTGCGCTCGCTCTTTATCTGCACTTTGAAGCACCTTTAAACAAGCTCTTTTTCCAGCTTGACTTAACTGCTCCTTTCACAGCTAAACAATCAGCAGATGGTCCTTTTTCCTTAACTGTTTGTTTAGGTTAGCTGTATTTTTCTTTGTTTTTAAAAACCACAGTTATAATTAGTCTTCGATCTTGCTGTAAATCATTCATCTTGTCAACTGCCTAAGTCCTGCAGTAGACAAAACCTAGGGTTTGGTATTCATTTCTGCTTTTATATGACAGATTATTTTCACATTGATTGAGCAGAGAATAAAAAAGTAATAAAATCAATATATATATATAGTTAATTTAGCATTCAAACCTTGATATATTTTCAAACCAAATATAAAAAAAAACACATCTTACCTAATCAGTAATTATGAAATACGCTGTTTTTTTTTTAATGACATCCAGAACCATTCACAAATGAAGCCAAAAACTATCCACTTTCCAAATCAAAAAACATATCCTGAAGACATAAATGCCTGGTAATTCTCTACTTCTGAGCTCAAGCAAAATCCACACCATCACTTTTATCCTCAGAAAAAATCATAAAGATTCTTTATTCAACCGTATAATTACTCCAGATCACTGTACCTTGGCTTCAGATAATACTGTAAGTAACCTTGGAGTCTGATTTCATCAGCAGTTGTCTTTCATAATAAGCAGGTGTCTAGGACAGATTTCTTTCATCTGCTTTGTTACATCTGTAAGATATTGCCAATGTCAGGAACACCGTGTCAAAAACTAAAACTGAAAAAACTGGTCCATGCATTTTTCGAATCTGGGATGGTCCATACGGCACTACCATTTCCGACAGTTGTCCAAGTAATTCCTTGGAATCAGAAATGTTGCAGCCAGATTGCTGGTACTGGTAATGCCAAGCGAAATAACATTTTTCTTGTGTTGGCCTCTCTACTGGCAGTAAAATTTTTAATAACATTGTCACTTACAAAGCTCTAAATTGTGTCTTTTATAATTTCTATATGTTATCTTGTAGTAAAAAAAAAGTGAGTCTAGCTGTATTGGCACACCACATTTGGGTCACCACTCACCTCAAACATGCATGATCCATGTGTAGTTAACCTTATTCAGTCCAGTACATTGAAAGACGCTTACATACACACACACATTGATAACTGGTCATTCCAAGATTATTCCTTCCCTTCTTTATCACTAGTACATTCTCTGGCTTGTCACTAGGCCAGCCTAAATCGGACATTCTCCAACTTAAGTGATCGTATTTGTCATTTATTTTCACCAGATATAACCATACATTCTTTATGAAACAACACAATGCTTTTACATTGTCTCTTCCCAGTTGTGTTTACTGGAGTGTTAACAATCATTGTTTTGGACAGAACTATTTACATTTATCACGCCTGCAGTTACATAGATTATGATACTATTTAAAGTCAGTTTTCTGGTACTAATAGTTATTTGGAAAGAAAAACAGACAATGACATGATATTTCCTGGTTTGCTTCGGGCTGTTGCATCACTTAGTTAGATCTAGATAAAAACATGTTTGGATACAATAAATTCATTGCATAATTTAACTTTATAATTGTTGACGCCATATTTACCCTTCACATGCAAATCTTGTCATCACCACTGGAGGTATTCTTTGAACACCTAATGGAAAATAGAAAATGTAAACCAGTGGCAATGTATGTTTAAACCTAGTATTAATCTTTTGTTTAGCAAATTAGAACAATCTAACTTGTTAATCATCAGTGTTTCTGCTTTCGCATGAGCTAATTGTAAGGATGTTTCTTTGCATATCATGTTTTTTTTTAACATAGTTTACTCATGAGTAGCCTGAAAGTGTCAGTGGACTGAACTATCCCCCAAATAGCTGAGAAAGCTGTGGTGATGCCACATGTGAATTGTCAATAAATCAAATGCATTTATAGTGAGGAAGACAAGGTCTTGTATTTGGTTTTTATTTAAAAGTTTATGCTTTAGGATTTATTTTCATTCCTATTTTTATTGCTATTTAGAAAATAAATGTTATGTAGAATATGCTGCAAAAGTTGCTAAAATTTTTATCTTTTATTTTCATTTATTTTTGTATATGGAACGTTTGTATTTCAATCTGTGAAATGTTTCAAGTTATCCATTGGGGGAAAATATTATTGCTACTAATAAAGTGGTAAATGCACTTGTACTAATAAAATGCTTTTTCAGAAATGTTGACCACTCTGTGCCTTACACTGCATGGTACCTTCACCCATTCTCACACACACATACACACATGCACACACTCACACATTAGCACACTCTGATAGGCACATCAGGGGGCAATGCAGGACTGACTGTTTTGCCAAAGGACACTTAAGCTTCTCCATCTGAGCCACCTCAGACACCTCATAATAACCCTGTAATTTTGTAAAAACTTGTATCTTTCGTTGTTTTCTAGCACTGTACAAAACCCTGATAAATTTGAAATCATTAACCTGTCACATCTCTGCTTGCGTGAAGGGAATAATTAATCTTTTTCCAGCCAAAAACTATTTCGTTGGAGGTTTTTTCCTCCACCAATTTCTATCTCCTTTACACTTGAAACAGTCTCAGTGCGTGTTTGATGTCATGTTGTGCTAAAGTCAACACCACCACATCCTAAAAGAGCAAACAAGCACGTCAAGGGTTCCCAAACTGGAGACTCTGCTCTCTACTGATGCGCCTCGAGATGCTGTCTATGGCGATCAAACATAAACCAGGAAAATGACCCCACAGTTACTCCAGTTATGTAACAGCTGAATGATTGTGAGCAACAGCTCCAGTACCCCATTCTACCACAGCACTCCACATCACACAGTGAAAAACAGCCACAAGCTTTTTTTCTTTTTTTTTTTTTTTTGTGGTCTGTAGAGCGAATGCCCAAACCATGCAATTCATGGAAGACATTGAAAAAATAAAGTCAGGAATTATTCTAAAAATAACACCACTCACTGTGTGTTTGGTGTACATGTTTGCACAGGTCTAGAATTTTAATTTCACATTTTCAGAAGGGAAGAAACAGCTCTGATGTCATACTTGGACATTCATCACTGACTCTGCTTAATGAAATTTGAGAAACTTTTATTCCTTCGGTTATTATTGCTTTCTTTTCTTTTTTTTATCTTATTTCTCTCCTCCACAGCACAGGCTTGATAGTTGTACTCGTTCAATTGCAATGTGAGAAATTCCCAAGATCAGTCTGAAGTCAAAAGGTTTTTATATGCAAAAATAACAAGAACTTATCTACATGCAGGTGTCACCAAACAGCCTTTATCCCTCAGTGTACCAATTACACAGAGCAAGGTGTGAATGTCAAGATTGTGCCAGCGATCCTCGGCAGACTGAAGTAACCGTTCAGCTGCTGGGAGACGTGTTCTTTCTAGTAACATTTCTAAATTAATAAAAATCCCACTTATGTTTGCATAATTTCAAACAGCCCTGTCATGCATTAATTTCCAGATGACCAGTCTGGCTTTGAAGTCCAAACACTGAGGCAGTGTGACATGATTTATCTCCCCACAATATTAGCTGCACTCACGCATGCACACCCATCATTATCATCCCCAATATAACTGCTGGTGGAATCTTTCATACAGCATACAACAAGGGTTAAAATGTGGTGAGTTGATGGATAAAGGTTGCCCGTTTTTCTTGCTGCTTAGCAACATGTACTTCTTTCCTTGCACTCTAACTCTCCAAATCCTCATTGCACATATCTGAATGATAGCTTAGTCCTTAAATCATTTATGGTTTTCAGCATGAATTAAGATATAATTTAAAAAAGTGTTAATTGGTTTTTATTCATGGGCTTTTAAGTCAGGCTTTGGTTATTTTATTGCTAATTGAAAACCTTTCTATCTTATTGACTTTGTGACACTATAGCTTAAACTGAAAGCCCGTGTCTCATCAAAATATTTTCAAAATGTCATCGAAAGAGTTGTCACAGCCGTCCAGTGAAAGGAGCTTTTAGACTAATTTAATCGACAGCAGAAGCCCTTTTAGAATAAAATATTCCCCCAAGGAAATACACACACAAACAATTTCCATGTCATATTTATTGCAAGTAAATGTTGTTATCTATTAGCAAGGGACAAGTTGCCTATAGCACAGACAGACATAGAGACAAAATATTTCGCTCACATAGGAAAGCCTGGGGCAGGCCAAAAAAAAAAGGAAAAAAAATCAGGAGATGCCCAGTCTTTCACAGTGTTTAAATCTGTTTTATTAACAGCAATACATTCAGAGTTGTCACAGTCACACCCGTACTTTTGCCGTCTGAGATACTCCCGTGTCTTGTACAGACAGGATAAGACTGAATCCGCATGCATATCCATTAATGATTCTCACCAGACTGCTCTTTGCATTTTCACTTATTACTTATTCTTACTGGGCTGCATGGTGGTGTGGTGGTTAGCTCTGTAGCCTCACAGCAAGCTGGTGGCCGGTTTGATTCATTGCTTGGGCGGTGGCCTTTCTATGTGGAGTTTGCATGTTAGTGTTAGTGTGGATTCTCTCCAGGTACTTGGAGACTCTTAATTGCCCATACGAATGAGGGTGTGTGTGTGCATGGTTGTTTGTCTTTGTGTGTTGGGCCTGTGATGGACTGGTAACCTGTCCAGGGTGTACCCTGCCTCTTGCCCACTGTTAGCTGGGATTGGCTCCAGCCCACAACCTTGTTTGGGAATGAGCGGTACATAATGGATGGATGTTTATTCTTACCATTGTTACACTTCAGCACAAAAATAAGGAAACAGTAAGCTTTTCCAACAGATCTTAATCAACTAAGCACTCAGTCAACAACACATACAATAGAATAATTCAACAGCAGATATCAAGTACTGTATGTTTTTTCTATGTTGTTAAAAACAATACCTCCACCTGTTGCAGAAATAGGTTGTAGGTGACCTTTTGCCTACCACTGTCTGTCCAGCTGTTCCTCTTCTGTTGCTTTGAAACTTGGCTGCCATGCCATACTATGTTATTTTAACATTATTGTTCTATATGTACAGATTTAAACAAAACTATACTTTCATGCTTTGCTTACCTTGGCTCCTGTGTAATTGGCAGCTTTGTAAAGCAATGGAAAAATTGCCAGTGGCAGGGGCACTAAAACACCCTCCTTTAATCTGATAGGCCTATCACATACACCCTACATTTAAACTTTCAAGAAAGTCTTGTCTTTTTGTATTACCTTGAATATGCATGCTGCTTTATTCTATGCTTTTCATTGGACTTTTATTTATTAAAGCCATACCTCAGAAAGTCAAAGACCTGCATAGTGGAGAAAAACAATGTGATTTAACATTAAATAAAGCACCTGTTATCCACCAAACTTTTGTTGTACCATGCTGTGACAGAAACATTGAGGTACATATAAAACATTGTTACTCAAAATGTAACATAACTTAGTCACTCTTGGGAGACTGCCTGCAAACTTCACCAGAATTTAAATGACTTTGACTTATCCACACTATAAACCTCCCTTTTCTTTGGATTTTATATTTCCTATAGATTGTACACGTCTTCCAATGTCCTCTTCCAGTTTCCAGAGTTGGACAATCCAGGTGCCATAAAGTAGAAGTCCTGCCATGTTTTTGGATCTACCTGTACATTTACAACAGGTGTGTTGACTAACATGCTCGTCTACCTGGCAGAGAAGCTGTGCTAATTAAATTCAGCTGGTTTGGTGACTGGTCAGACGAGTTGCAGGACAGGAGTTTTACTTTCTGGACCAGTAGTGTCCAGCTCCGCTGGTTTCCCCTTCAACTCATACACAGTATTATGTTACATTTAAAAACTCTTTCAAATCAGTCAAATCAATAGCTGCAAGCTGCTCAGATTGCAAGGGTAAGAGTTAACCTCAAACACTTCCACCGACAGGCGCCATTATGAGGGTCTTCCTCTGAAAAACTGCCTTTGCTATGCACCACAAATGTCTAATGGTTCAGTACTGTGGTCAACCAACTAAATCTTTGACTCGTTCCAGGCCCTCATATTTAAAAACACTTATCGGTTTGGAATGTGAGATCATTAAAAGAGGGTCTACATTCAATTTATAAAAGATTGTGACACTAAAACCTTTGCATAAATTGATTCTACAATGTTTTTTTTTACACACCTGCAGTCTAAAAATGTCAAATCAACCTTAGCTGTTGGCACCAGCTGTACAATTACCTTTTGGGAAGATCAAGGAGATTGTGAAAGAGATTAAGAACATCCTAAATCGTCCTAATCCTAGTCAAAATAGTGGGTTTACAAATAAGGTGATACACACAACTTGGTAGTGTATTGTTGCTTCACTGACAAAGGTGAGCAAGAAATACACAACAGAGGAAAATGTGTCTAAACTTTCTTAAAGGGGATCTCTTCTATACCAAAGTAAAGTCTTGTGTGTGGTTTTTAAGATGTTTGCGCATATTATGTTTCTCTGCAGGCTGTACTTTCCCCTTTAATGTACTTTTTATGCAGCTTATTGTTTTCACTTACATGCTTCTTATGCATGTCAAATTTGTGCAAAATATGTCTGTAGAAGCTGTAACAACAACTGTTACCTACAGAAGCAATTAAGCCATTCAAATGTATTGTAAGACATTTAAAAAGAAATTAAGCCAATTATGTGGCACAGTCAGCCCTCTGGCTGGTTCTGCATATGTATCATCTGGTGATCTGGTATAACTAATCCTAACTAGGGGGATATTGCGAATATGCATGACATTGGCTATCAACCTCTGTTATACAGTCCAGGATTTCCCAACCTAAGTGTGTGTGCTTACACTGTTGGTGCTGCCAAAGTGAGGAAGGAATACTGGCAAAGAAAAACATGTGCTGGCAATGAAGCTGTCAAGCAGCTCATCCCTGTGAGTGGAAGATCAAACAGGAGCAATCACATCATGCATATCACATCTGTGATAAAACAGTGTTGATTTAGGAGGCATTCTCATGTTTTTACCACTTTTATTTCAGCTGGAATCTCAGTCTGTGCAAGCGGTGTTGGGAGTACTATAACAGCAACGTTCCCTCATAATAATAAATACAACAGTCAGAGATCCAAATTATTTCATGTAATAGCCTTTAAACACAAAGGTTTCTTTTAAAACTATAAAAATTGGAATTTTTTCATCATTTCATTTCAACTATAAAAACCTTTTTTGACAGATGACATGACACGCGCCCTTCTACTTGGGAGTTGCTTGCTAAGCAACTGACCCTCCACAGCAATAAGCACTGACTCTGTATAATGAAAGGGGAGGAAGGGGGCATCTGAAGACTATAGACTTACAAGAGGTATGCTTCATTGCTTAAACACAAGATGGATATTCCATGGTCACTATATTATGTAAATTAGGGAACAAGTACCATAATACTGTATATTCACTGTTTTACAATTATTAGAGACTTGGTGATGATCCCACTATAAGCACAAGGCCATGTGCCATGCAAGGTAGTAGTAAAAATGTATACATGTGCGCATATGGGCTTTTTAACCTGAGACATCATTATGGATTAAACAGGATGGAGGTGACAGAGGAGATGTTTTCTGTGTGCTCAGAAAGAGCCTGGGGGATATGTTTGAACTGCTTCTCCGTTTGCATATCTTAGATGTTGAGACTGTTCATGTTGGGGGTCAGGAAATTTCATTACCTTTTTTTACTATGCTTGTCAAAGCTTATGCTACCAGTAATCTGTCAAGGAGAAGGAAGTTTTGCAGCCCCTGAGCCTGTTGCCTCCACCTCTACACCAAGACAAAGGTCACAGTTGGTACTGAACTCAAAATATTCTAAACAAGATTGTTGGTGAGAGCTGCATTTATCCTTAAGTGAGCCTTGTAAGGTGGCAAAGCTTAGAAGTTAAAGCAACTAGGACAGAATTTATTTCGAGAGGAGCAGAAATTATGAGGAAACTACAAGAGGAAGTTACAAATGGATATAGAATATAAGAAGATGCAGTTTTACTGTGGACATGGCAATCTGTCACATATATAAGAGACATGTGCAGAGTATGGGGAAAGCAAAACAAGTTCTCACAGGAACAGTTTCATTGGTTGGAATGAACTCTATTTTATAAGCCATTTCCTACTAGATATCCCACAACAACCAGCCTCTCTGAAGAGGGATAATCTAAATAGTGAAAAAAGGCAAATTCATCCTTGAAGTGGAAAATGATTTTGTGATTGCCTCTCTGCCAGTATTTATGTCTAATATAATGGGCTCTACAGCTTTTCCTGCCTGTACAGTAACTGAAGGGACCTTCTTTTGGCATATGGAAGCAATATTTTTAGTACAACAGAAGCTATTATTTGACATCCCAGCTGGAGGACTTTCTAAAGACCAACTCACACCTGATGCAAACTTTAAGGATGTCAGGTCATTTCAATTCTGACTCTGGGTTTTGTCAGGGGCATATTAAATCCGTGTTGTGGCCCTGTAGCTGGGTTGGTACAGAGGGTCATGAGGAAGGAATGGCAGGACTCTTAACAACAATCCACTGAAAAACCCTGGAGGAATTTTGTCACAATGACTGCATTTCAAATAAGTTATGTGTAATACACATTAATCACACCTTGCTCACACAGTGCAGACTACAAAACTATAGGAGTCCTGTACAGATTGGACCACCAGGGTCCGTTTCACAAAGAGGGTTCAACAAACCCTAAGTTTGAGAGATAACTCCTAGTTAACAATCCCTGAGATGAGAAACTCAGAGTTTTCCATTTCACAACAGCTCTTCTGAGTTGGTTTTATTAACACCAAGTTAGTTCACCAAGAGTTAACCATGAGCACAGAGACTTTAAAAAGCCATCATCAATGAAACCCAGAAACAACGAGTCACCATGACAACCACTTGAAAAAAGGTCTTCGTTCTTTCTCCGCTGGAATTAGAAGTTCTAAAGCAGACATACAGTGATTATGCAACGGAGTATTAGGTTCACACTGAAAATAAAACCTTTGTGGACTATACTTTTTTCTCACTTCCTCACTATGAGAATAAATTTAGAATGTCAATAATAAAGTCTAAATACAGTCTCTTCAAAGTAAGAATACTTTTGTATTATAAAGCTAAGCTTAAGCTAAAAGGGAAAAATTTCCTTCTAAAGTAGGCTGTCACTAGGTCATCCACACTAAGCATTGTGTTTTATAGAGTAGGATAAAGGTGTTTCACATTAATACGAAAGACACAAAGTTAATGTCAACTTATCTTTACTTTTTTCTCAAAATTGTACTTTGACTTTATTCTTGAAACTGTATTTCGACTTTATTCTTGACATTTCAAGTTTATTTACAAAGAGGAAGGGAGAAAAAAATTAATTCTCCTTTCAGTGTGGCCCTAACACTCCATCGTAGTGATTATGAACATTTTCAGGAAAAAAAAGTAAATGAGAAACAGGCAGCATGGGAAAAAATTCCCAAGAGAGTGAATGCGTAAGTTTTTATATTTATTTATACAAAACAGCGTTTTGTTTTATTGTTTTATATAGTGATGTACGGCTATAAGAGCATGAATGTATTTCAGAGACTGCAGTGAAAACTGCTAACACTCTGATAGATACGTTTTTGGGAATGAAAAAATGTCCACTTGGTGCCCAATCAAGATCTTGCAGCGAATACCGAACTCCCTGTGAAGAAGCACAGCCTTTTTGAGGCCTCAAAAAACAGACATGCCATGTCCGCAAAAGACGAGACTGACAAAGCAAATGGGATTTTATTTCAAAGAAATTAAACGCAAGTAGCCCTACTTCTGAAAGAGATAGGAGACTGAGATAAACTCAGGGTTTGCTCCCGACCAGGTTAGTTTCAAAGACACTGTTACCGCAGCAACTGACTCACTTAAACTTAACCTTCTTTGTGAAACAGGCAAGAGTTTACCCTATTACTCTGGGTTATTTAACCCATCTTCCTGAAACAGAAAATTTGTGACCATACATTGATTATCATCTGCAAGAGCATTAGACGTTAAGATGGCATATAGGATGATGGCAATAAATGTGGCATCCGTTATGTCACAGGACTTCAAGGTGGAGAGACACAGCTTTTCCAATGCACATTATGAATGAGACTCCGCTTCACCCATCTAATTCATTTGTCATACAAACCTTTAGTGTTTTATGCAGTAAATGTGACAGCATAACCAAATGAGTTTAGCACCAATAACTCTGAGGAATCTTATGAAAAGAGAGCAATCCATTTCAAGTATCACTTTTACATTAATCATATGGAGACAATAGGATGTGCTGGCCTTTTACATTAATCTCTGAAAACACATTGGTGTTTTAGAGGTGACTCATGAGAATGAGGAAAAACCTATACCATGAGATGGGGTAGGTATATAATGTTCCTGCATTTTCATTAAAAAAAAACAAAAAACAACAACAAAAAAAAAACTTTATGGTTCGCATGAGAAAGTACCCTGCACCATGGACTGCACACCAGACAGTATCACCCAGAGCATAAATGAAAATGTCTTTCTCAAAATAGTGTTGTACATTCTGTCTCTGAGACTAAATGTGTTGCTTCAATTTGTCATGTGAGACATATGACTCACATGACTCACATATGACTCGGATCTCATAACTGCCAACTCCTTTTTACGTACCAGTCAGCTCATCTCCTCCTCTAAATCTTGCATTTTATCCGGTTTAGCATTGTTTTACAGTGCAATTTTTGTAACACCAACTAGTCTAGATTAATTTTAACAGAGAAGAAAGAACTTGTATTCATTCAAACACCGAGCTACTCGTATTTTTGAAAACTCCCAAACTGACAATGTGTGAAAATCTGATCAGCTGATTCCGACCAGGCCCAGCTGTTCTTAGCTAGCTGCTAACGTTAACGGAGCGCTCAAATGACTACTGATTGTGTGAGCTGTTTACGTCTGGCCAAAAAAGTAGCTGAACTGGAGGGGCGGATATCCAGCCTGCACCAGATACGAGAGGCTGAAATCATGATGGATACCATTATAATTAGAGACTCTCAGCCGGAGTCCCAGGCACGTAGCTGCTTCCAACCATACAACGGTAGAAATCAGCGTAGCGGCCTCCTTCGAGCCTAAAAATGCCCACGGCCGTCCCGCTGCTGAAGCAATTTCACAGCAGGTTCCATAAGATCCATGGATCCAATATGGAGCTAAACCCAAGGTCCCGGTTAGCTCCATTCCAAGAGGAGTCCTGGTCTCTCATTGATCCACGGCGGGCGGGGAGGAGTCGTCACTTCACAGCATCTCCATCAAACGGCTTCAACAACAGATTGGATGTCCTGAGTTTGGAGGAATTTCCCCTCTTGGACCACGAGTCTCAGCCCAGCAGCACACCGCCACCACGGGTTTTTCCCTCTCATCCGGCTCCTGGCAATCTGCCCGGGAGCCACGTCTGCAGGAAGACATGCAGATCTGAGCCGTATTTTACCCCCGCCCAGCAACGGCCAACCGGTCTCATGTCCACACCGCTCCACCACCGCGACCACCTCAGGTAAAACCTCTATCATCCTCTCCATCCACTCTGATAATTGGAGAC
>JBAMHX010000018.1:19042305-19072746 GCA_037177515.1 Pseudomugil tenellus | reverse complement strand
TATATATATATATATATATAAATTTAGTGTATCTGTTTTTACTGAAACTGGCAAACCTGTTCAGGGTGTACCCTGCCTTTCACTCGATGATTGCTGGGATAGGTTCCAGCTACCCGCGACCCTTCATTGGAATAAGTGGTACAGAAAATGGATGTTTTTACTTAAACCATACAGTGTGGCATGAAAAGAAGCGGTAACACTATGCACTTCAGTCTTATTGGGCTTTCTCCACATTAATAAACTCCTACTTTTCCAGTGAAAAAGCTCAGTTAGTCAGCTTTGGGCTTTTTATTCTCATACACGATATGCAAATAAATTCATACACATCTCCTTATATTTAAAACTGTTAGCTAACATTCAGCTATCAGTCTGCTATAATGAGCTGAAAGAGGTTTTATTTACTGCAAATGGGTCTTCATAATTCTTATAACAGAGAAGAAGTACATCTTTAAAAGCAAAAATTAAGTACAACAGAACTGAGTGCACTGAATCTATTTGTCTCTGCCATGAAAGCTTTAGCACAAAGGAAAAGACATGACCAGACAAGTGTGACCTTTTCATTAGGCCGTGTAACATGGCCATAAGAGGTAGAATGACTAACTCTTCATCAACAGGAAAATTGATCAGTTGCCTGGCAGCTCTTCTGCTTTTCACATGTACATAGCAAAATTAGCCATAGCAACCTGTTGAGGCTCCAACCATGCATTTGCGGTTCTCCATATTTTGCTGAATATCAACAATCCTGCAAAGAACAGAAAAAGGCTCTTTTTCTCTTTGCTATTTTTTTCATGTAATTTTGCACTTCCTGACAGTTTACCTACATTTTGAAGAGACAAACTCATCGTAGTTTAAATGTTAAAATTCAGTTCTTTATGTTTTCAAATGACTTTCCTTCTCATGCTGCGTGTCAGCTTTTTTAGAATCTGTAATTCTACCATGTCCCTCCCTCCTTATTGAGATTAGTTGCGGGGTTGATTTTCCCCGAGTATAGTGTGTAATACGAAAACAGTCAGGGGTCTTACTTGGAGGTTAGTTCTGCAGCTATCAGATAATCATAGAATAATTTGTTGCTAATTAATTTAAGTTTGTATTTCTTTCTCTCATTCCCTCTCTCTCTTTTCTATCTGCTTCTAGCTTGTGAAATGCTGCAAGTCTTTGCTCAATCAACAGCATGTATAAACATCTGAGTGTCTTTTTACTGATGAGAGAGAATAAAGTGTTGAAATAGTGCCATGAGCTTTTCCGAAGTGATTTGGGCTTCATTTAGAAACACAGACAGAAAACAAACACATTTCTTTCTTTTCTAACAAACTGCTCACGTGTTAAGCAGGCTAGACCACTTGCATGAACTTAAATGCACTTTACAAACTTTGACACGGTTTTAGTGGTCGGTACAGGTCTGAAGGGGGCTACGCAAAGAAATTTTACAAGACCATCTCAGCCTTTCTCTTGTACTTATTATCGTGTTTTTGAAAGCTGAGCCAATATTTGCCCTGGGTTATTAACCTTATTGTAATATTCATGAGATCTCAACCTTGCTATGTGTACTATGGTCCGAAGCCCTTTAGCTGACCTTAAAGATGCAGAATTTAATAATATAAAAACAAATGCACACAGAATTCAGAGAAGTATTTTTTTTTTTTTTTTACACAAGCATATTGTAAGTGGCCTATTGTGTTTTTACTTGGTAGTGAGATAATGTAATGTAGGTCGCACAGGTGTTAAAAAATCAGATTGTTCTTGCGTAAATCCTGCCAAAGGGTAAAGCCGTGTCCTTTAGGGTGGGAAATGGGTTATGATTTATGAACAGATCATGCAGCCATTCGGTATGGGCTATTATCCTGCATATGATTATCATTATTCTCTTTTGCCTGTTAATCATGGCAATCTCTCAGGGTATGTTGGCAAGGTGATCACATTTAATCTGGCTGTGTAAAGACCACTCCACAGAGGTTGTTTTATCACTTAGAAGAGGAGGCTTGCATTATCCAAATGAAAAACAAGCTAGAGAAGAGGCTGATTTGTCACAGGTTGATTAGACCTTTCTCTGGCACATCTCTTTGCTCACACAGAAGCTCTTCAAGGGCATAGTGAGACATGGAGCTGCCCAGTGAGCACAAAACCACTGTTTTCCTCTCCAAATTTACACCAGCAGTGCTGAAAATTGTCCATCCATCGATTGCTTGCTGTTTCATAAAGAAAAAAACATGCAACATCTGTAAATGTGAATGCTTCTTTGCTTTTTTTTAAGTACACAACGTTGTTCTCAGAGCATTGTGACAAACAAAGTTGCTGTCTTTAGAAATAAATACTTTTGTAGACACTCTTAAATGAGGAGCTGGAAGCAGCAGACTGAAAGCTATCAAATACGCAACAATGTTGATGTCAGCATCATATCAAAACAAAAGACAGAACAAATTACAAACAAGAGTGAAGGAAGACTGTCTTCTGCACGCATTTATGAATTCCACAGAGCTGTCAACATATCGGTGTGACAGCATCACATTTGTTTTGACACAGACTTTTATTTAACTTTTACATTGTCTCTGTTGCATTCTGCATGTGGAGGAATGCGACTTACTGCTGAGACTCATTGTTTGTGTGCAAATTTTCTGATTAGCTGAGCTCGTAGGACAGTGAAACAGGACAAGTTGCCAGGTTGCATACTGCACAGGGCTTCTCAGTCGGCTTTCCCCTGGAGGCCCCACGCTTGCATAATCCATTACATATAGCAAGTCGGAGGGGGTCATTCTCCTCCCTGTAGCAATCACAAGCCTCACTAATTAGTCTTTGCCTTTCTTCTCCCACCATCACTGCCCAATAAAGCTACTGTCATCCCCATTCTTCCCAGTTCTCTTTGCAACGTGGCTCACATGAACCTAAGAAATAACACAGGTTTGTTCGTTTTTTTTCTTTGTCATTTTTCATGTGTGGAATTTCAGTTCAATTTAAAAATACATTATTCAAGTACAGCCAATCCAACATTACACAGAAAAAACAGATATGACACACAGAATTGGACAGTACTTAGCCGCACCTAGTTGAACAGCGCTAAATTCATGCATTGTCTGAAGATTATCTGATGAGAGAAATATATGCTGACTAGTATACTTAAAAAAACAAAACAAAACAAAAAAAAACCCACCACAACAGTAAAGCACATGTAAGGACAGCTCATGTGACATAGGGTTGGGGGAGTGGGAGTCCCAGTAGGACTGCAAGCAGCGACCTGATCGCATTAAACAGTCCATTCGGCCATCCACACTAGAGGGGGTCGTGGAGCCGATACTGAGTACAAGGAAAGTGTCTGTGTAGTGAATGACATAAGTATGCGCGTACATGCATAAGAGGTTTATGGGCCCAATCCGTGCACGGTTCACCATAAAGTCATCACTATGGTAACAGTGTGCTTGTCAGGAGATCCAGCAGTGATGCCTCCTATTGAAGAAGGAGAAGGTTGGGGGAGATTAGTTATCCAGCTTGCTTCCACAGGAGAAAAATGTCCAGGCCGTATGGCGAAGGTCCGATTAAATAAGACATGTTTGGGTTTAAGGCCGTTGTTTTGTGACCTTCAGTTCTGCAACTGGGATCCTGAAGACAAACAGCCAAATAAGATGGTTGATTTCCAGCACCACCCTCGCGACTCCATGGCTCTCTCAACAGGGTTGGAAAGAGTCCGAATGAGTTCTGGTACCGCAAACAGCTTACCACCCTGGGCGTAAATAGCACCCAACTTGAATCCCTGCTCCTCAAGAGCGAGAGATGCCCTGAAGTTCTGCTGCAATCCCACGCAGCAGCTTCAGGAATTTGGAACACAGAAGGAATCCACTTAAACCCAATATGAGAAACCCATGCTCAACATGCTCTACTGAGAGAATCCCCAGGCACACCGGGCCCCAGAGCACATACAGGTCCTGCGCGTATCCAGCAGGAAAGGTCCCGGTTGGGCAGGCGGTTTCTCCTTCACTGCCTTGCGGGTGGAAAAAACTTGATCAATAGCATTTAAAGCCCAGCAGACCAGATCCATGTTGTAAAGTGCAAACACCTTTAACTCTTCTGAGCCACACTTGAGCCAAGTTGCCAAGTTTCTCCAAGTGTTGGACTGCAGCAGAGCAAACAAACACTCTTCGCTGAAAGATTTAGAAAGTATCACACAATGAGTCATCCATATGCCTTTAGCTGCCAGTTTAGACTAATAAAGTAAAAGCTTCTAAAGCCATTTTGACATCTGCAGATGATTTAGCTGTCAGCAGGAATAATGTTGCAGCAAAGGGATAATGTTGCAACTCATGCACAACAAGATATTAGTTAAGTGATGGAAATTCTTTGAATGTTTTGACTAATGGCTTAATAGTTATAAAGTACACTGGGAGAAGTTCGTATTTTTACATAGCAGTAAATCAAACACTTTTCAAACTTGAAATATGTCATTTCATCATTTCATATGTCATCGTCAACACGATAAGGACCTATTCTGTTTTTTTTTCATGCACAAAACAGTATTCACTTACTGGTAGACCTATGAGAAGAATCAATAATATAATGACTGTTGTTTTTATTTTCCGTTCTGGTATTTAGCATCTCGTCTGTGACCTTTTCACCCTTATAACCACACAGCGACCCCTGCAGAGAATAGGCAAGGATGATAATATCTTCCCCTGAGGGAAACTTGGACTAAGAGGATACGGGTCGATGCTGACTGGGTGTGGGAGCTTATGAAACTCTTTATGCAGCATCTCCAGCAGAGCTTCCAGATGAGCAGTGCAGCAGCAGGCAGAATTATGGGATGAGCAGAACACTGGGGGCCCTATTATAAAACACGCACGATTCACTGTTACAGTCTGTTTGACAAGCTGGGTTTTTTTCTTTGTAAATGATATTTAGAAAATTATGAATGTATTAAACAGTATGAGTAAGAGGTAAAAGAAATCAAATGAAATGGTAATGTTAAAATGGATGCAGTGAAGTATGTAATGTACGCTGCTCAATCACTAAGGATCAAAATTTAACATCAGATAAGCAAAGAGCTGTATTTGGATATTGTTATTCCAACCAGCCCGCCCTCATTGTGGGAGAATGTATTTTGCTGGAGATGAAACAGACAAACACAGATTGTCGTTGCATGTTTTTTCCCAACAAATTAGTCATCTCACTTCTCATCACTCCATCTTATTATTGAATCATTTTGACAGCTACAACAGTTAAATTAAGGATCAACAATCTAATCCTGTTTCACTGTAAGAATGTGTCACCGACTCAGTGTGCCGACTCATTTTTATGAAAAATGAGAGCTGGGTCCCATCTGAAAGCCATTATTCTTTTTTTTGTTTGTTTGTCATCTTTTTAACCTGAGCAAATAAAGCTGTATTGCTAGCCAGTGGCCACATCGCTGTGAAAACGTTGATAGTTTTGGAAAGCTCAAAATGACAAATGAAAAGAACTTATATGTGTGACATGTAAAAGTTAGCCTTCAGCTTTCTGCTGCAACTGCTGCCTGTCAAATCAGCCAAAAGAAGGAGCCTGGCAGAAAGAGACCCACCAGGTGTTGAGATGTGACCAATGGTCAGTTTTTAACTTGCTATGTAATAAACCTCTATATGTGGACAGGGGAGAGCACAATGGCAGTATTGTCTGGTAAGTCTGAAAGATCTTGACAATGATTGATTACAGACTTATAGACAAAGAATTTACTTAAGTTTTATGTTGTAAGAATGTACATTTATTTATTTCAATATGATAGATTATACTATATATATATATATATATATATATATATATATATATATATGTGTGTGTGTGTGTGTGTGTGTGTGTGTGATATATACACAGACTACTACTAGCTTGCGGCCCTAATGTATGTAATCCTCTGCTCTGATTTCTTAATACAGTCCAACAGCTATGTATGTTAATTTAACTGATGTTTTTAATTTCATAGTCAGAGTAAGCGTGAACACGAGCGGTTATTTGTCTCTCTGTGTTGGCTTTGTTATAGCCTGATAGCCTGTTCAGGGTCTACCCTGCTTCTTGTCTTATACCAGCTGGGATCAGCTCCAGTCCCCATCCAGTCTCTCAGAATAATTTGATCAGTATATGTGCGCAGTTACCTTTATGTAGAGGCTTTGCCTATTTTACGTAAATTCCAAAAAAGAAAAAAAAAAAAAATGGAACTGATCAGAAAAGCCTTTCGAGAGCTAAAAGATAAGTTTTCTTTTTTTATTTTTTTGTTGTTGAATACAATGATCTGGATCTATGAAAAGAATTGGACTAATATACATCACTGTCTTTACTAAACCACAGCTTTTACTTCAAGGCTTAAATCATATTGTGTCTATAATATTTCATTTCTGCACTGGAAATCTGCCAAATGTGTATTTAGATAACTCAACAATGATAAGAGAGCATCTGAAAGCCAGCTGATACTGACACGCTTTGTTGAAAGAATCATTTTAACAGTTAATATATGCTGCGGTGAATATGTGACTGTACGTGAGCATGATTACAGTATCATAAGACAAAATGATGGAGAGCAGAAAATATTGCTGTGATTAAGTAACATGATTCACCATATTTCTTACAGCATGATAGGCAGGGCTGCAGCTCTGCTCCCTGGTGTGACCAGCACTCAGGCGAGTTATAGTACTTGGTGGGCTGGTTGTAGGTGGTTGGAGACGTAGGTGACCCGAGGGTCTCTGAGCAAGAAGATATTTCACTCATTTGCTATATTCTGCTTCCTCCTCGCTGACACCATCCCACTGGCCACGTCATGCTGTTTTCTAGAGTTTGTCCTCATCCTTCTCCCAGCAGGTGCTCTTTTCAGTGTTAATTCTAGTATTGAGTTTCCTCTACTTATCCCGAAGGCTCACTTCTTTCCCTTGAGACGACGAGGGCTTTGTCTCGTGTTCTGGGGTTAGTTGTTGAGATTAAAGCCAACCACTTCACGCTTTTTAACAATAGGTGCACCCCTTGTACATAATTTTACACAATTTCATTTCTTTTGATGTTTGCACTCTCACACAGAATCACGGTAGGGGTACAAAAAAATATTAGTATAAGAATTTTATTTCTAAAACCATTATATGAGTATCTGGTTCACAAACTGAGCAGCTTTTATCTGGTTAAAAGTGACTCTGATTACCTATCCCTTTCTCTGTACTAGACTGCATTTTGATATTGTTAAGGAAGCAGCATGTGAGTCAGTCTTTGCAAAAGTTCGGAGTTGTCAGGTTAAGCTTGAGAGGTTTAAATGCTCATCACCTAGTTTGAAGGTTGCTGTTTTGATTGCCAAGTTCCCAAGTTAAAAAGAACAATGTGTCCTTGTAAAGTACTGAATCCCACAAAGTCTGCCAAATGTTTTTGAGAAAAAGAAACTATTTTGGCATTATGTTGGTGTTCATGTAAAGAAGGAACTGGACAAAACATACTTAATATGGACAGGTCATGCACACCTCACATCATCTATCATCAGCTAGAGTGAAAAGATGCTTAATGAGGTAAAAACAAATGCAGCACTTAACACTCCCGTTCCGAACTCCCTGTAAACTCTAAGTGAGGGCAAACATACTGAAATGCATCACCTGTTTCAACTCAAAAGACCTTCATTCATGTTCCTTTCGTTTTATCATTGAATCAGGCTGTTTACTGTGGATTATTATTTGAAAATAATGCTCCTGTTTGATCAGGCAATTGCATATTTACAAAAATCCAAAGCCTTAAAGCTTTAAGCTTCTTATTTATTCATCCAACAATATTTGGATTATAATCAGTTAATAAAAAAATCCTTTAATATGTAAACTTATATTTACTCAGCTCTGCCTCAAGGCTTACTTCTGTTTTTCTTTACACACAATTTGTTTTATTTAACTTGTATAAACTCAGGCAGGACTCTAACAATCAGAACAATGAATTTATATTTAAATCTCAAACTATATCTGTAAAAACATGTAAATCATTAACTAAACAACCTTAAGCTGAAACAGCTAAGGTTAAAACATGAGGCCTTTTAATGGCCTTAAAAATATCCATAACAAAATGACTTCATAAAAACTGAAGTTGCATAAATATTCGCCAAACATATGCAAATAGTGACACAATGAAAAGCTACAGATGATTACATTGTGCAGAAATTGTGTTTGTGATGGATCTCATGAGAAATGCACTTACATCTTCCAACCAAAGTGATAATGCTTGCGCCTTAAATTAAACTACCCAAAACACTAAAACGCTCTGCAAATGGAAAAATTCAACAGTGAAACAGTCACAACTTTCTTCCAAAAATGGTTTTATGCTCATCAAGTAATGGAGCTAATGATAGTTGGCTTGCTTGTTCGCTGGTTTATGAAAGATGAACATGCCAAACAGTGCCAGTACGTATATACAATATACTAGCAGACAATCATGGAAATAGATGAACACTGAACCAGTTTGCCAGTCTGTTAAAATGAAACAGATTAAAATACATGTATGGTAAATAAATGCAATCATATGTAAATAAACTATCTGCATGTGTAAGAGCTGCAGCCCAAGTAGGCCACATATGTTTAGCATCCACTGTTACACAATTTAAAGGGTTTATTCTTGAATTAAGCCTTTTTATTCCACATAGCTTTTTATTTCACTTATTCTTACTTCCTGGAACACCGTTTTCATACCTGTAAATCATGCTTTTTACCTCCTCAGTGCTCAGAGATGCCATAGCAAGTTTTTCTAGGGCATTTTGAACCTCTTCACAAGATTTTTTTTAGCCAATTTACAATCCTTTGGGCATTATCTTAAAATATTCTTCAACTACTCAATTAAAGTTTAGAGAAAAATTGGTGCATGAGGGGAATATGAGTTCTTAATATAATAGTTGGTTGTCCATACTTTAATTAAAGCCAGTTTTACTCATAAGGCATCTTTTATTAGCAATCTTGATGTGGGCTAATTCTGTGGGGAAGGGATCATCACTATAGTCTCACAGCAAGAAAGTCTGAACCTCAGCTGGTGTGGGCACTGCTCGCTTATCATGTACCTGTATGAGTTTCACCCCATAGTCCAACAGCACGCATGCTAGATTAGCCTATAATCGATCTGTAAATGGCTGGTTGTAAACGTGGCTTTACCAAGTGACGTACTCTTGAGTGTACTCTTTCTATTGCCCAGTGTCTGCTTGGCTACACTTCCCATCACCTGGAAAAGAGAATTATATAGAATAGAGAATTATTTTTTCCTCAATTGTCCATGACTTTTTTGTTGAAGAGTTTTTGTTTTTGTTTGTCTGTCTGAAATTTAAAGTTGTAGTGAAACTCTGCAAATGCGCAAATTACCTCCTACAGAAAATTATCCCAAGATTTAAGATAAAATATCACAAAAATATGGACAACTTATAATAAATATTTACATATAATAGTGATTTTCCAGAAATTTTGATACTATTTAATTAATTTATTTTCTATACCACCAGTTCAAGGTTGCAGATAAGCTGCAGCCTATTCCAGCAATTAGCAGGTGAGAGGCAGGGTACACCCTGGACCCGTCACCAGTCCATCCCAGAAATTGATACTCCATAGAGGAAATAGCAAGATTTTGGCTCCTCATTATATTTTTGTTATTACCATATTTTAGCACAAATTTACTACTAATATTCAGTTACTGCTCCTAACCAAAAGTACCTCTAAGTGGCTTTGGAAAAACTCTTCTAAGGAAACTTTAGTGGTATTTAGTTGTACATTGAGTGGTAAGATAAGATCTGTCGTGAACATGGCCCCAGGATGCTCTGTAGTGTCTGCACTGTGATTTCATGACACCATGACAGGTTTATGCACAGGAGGCCAAAGGGTTAGAGGGCCTAAAGAGATAACAGTTGCACAGGGACCACAGCTACAGTATGTGGCCATGAGTGTCAAAGCCATTAGCCAGCTTATCGCCTCTGCTCTCCTGTGATTAGCCCAGTTGCCACTTCTCCATTTTATTTCCTGTAGGTCTTCAGAAACACAGCAGCCTTGCAATCTCTTCTATAGAGCCAGGCAGAAAACAGAGCTGAATAAACAAAGGGAGTTTTAGAAAGATCTGAATCTGTTTATGTAGATGTAAACTTCTCAGCCCTGTTAATGCTGTTTGGGGTAAAATGAGGGTTGCAGTTTTTGTTCATGATAACTTCAATACTAAAGGAAGGGTTGTTATTTAGTTTTTCTCTCATAAACACATACATATTCATAGATATAGTAGGCCTTTATTTATGCACGGGTAATCTAGTTAACTTTGCATGAATTTGTTTGCTGTTTGCTGATATTTAGAGGCAGGAGGTGTTAATGTACAGCTTAGAGGGAACAAGAGAATAGAACATAACCATATTTAGGTTGCAGTATTTTGCAGAAATCACACAGTTTTTTTTACTGCATTTATGTAAACGTTTTTGTCTCTTTCACAATGCTCTTAACGATGCATCTCATTCACACATGCTG
Source organism: Pseudomugil tenellus (assembly GCA_037177515.1). NCBI lineage: Eukaryota > Metazoa > Chordata > Actinopteri > Atheriniformes > Pseudomugilidae > Pseudomugil > Pseudomugil tenellus. Next base: position 19,062,304 of record JBAMHX010000018.1, on the reverse strand, counting down.
AAACATTAAACTGAAGTCAAAAACAAATTCTAAGCATTCCCTCCGTGCACAACAGTGAGGAATTATGATGACAAGTGAATATGTGCTTATGCACCAATAAGCACCAATATGTTTATTTGCTGCTGAGTTGAACAAATGATGTACAATAATGAGTGATTGACTAAACATTTGTGAGCAAAGATTCACTTACATGAGTGCATATATCATTATGGGTCTATGATGTGGTACCGATTTACTTTTCTGACAACATGGATATTTGTGTTTGTGTGTGTGTGTGTGTGTGTGTGTGTGTGTGTGTTGCGCTCCTGAATAAGAAACTGATTACTTTTGAATCTTGTTACTGTGAATTATTGCCCTACTTTGCCTTGATACAAAAATAAGAAAAGGTATTTAGAAATTTAAAACACTGTGATTTCCTTCATCCATTACTCCTTCAGTTGTTCCCCATTCACTGGACCCCACCTTGACATAGCTGAACACAACAAAATCTGAGCTGGCCGCCTATGGTGCATCCCATTCTCTATCTCGGTATTGATCACCTTGCTGGATGAGATCCCTAATCATTTAGATGACCGGATTTATTAGGATTAAACTGTCAACGGGAAGTCCCTGTGGTACACAAACAAAGTGGTGGATGTTCACTTAGAAAGCCATGTTTCTTTCCTCTCATCTGGAAAAAGTAAAAAACAGGTTGTTAACATTGGAGTAAAATGAAAACGTACTGCAGTGGGAGTAGAATGATAATGCACAATGCCTATATTAAACTTCGGTGAGTTTGAGTTTCTTTTCCCTCTTAATTATCACATATTGGTCAAGATTTTTTTAATCGCATTTCAGTATGCATGGCTGTGAATGTGCCAAATTTTTATCTTTCGGATAAAATGTGAGCAAATCCGGTCATTCTGAGAGAATAGGCATGACCACTGACCATAACTAAAGCCCCACTACTGAACTGATCTTCCGACTTTGGTTTTACACAAAAGGTTAATTTACCATCCATCTTGCATCCTACCTCTTCTGTGTTCTCTACATGAAGTAAAAGTTAGTCCATGCTAACTTGTTATCTGTCATTTGCTCTCTTTCTGTTCCATATTAATTCAGATAATATTTTCTTATATCTTGTTAAATCATCCAAAGTGTGTGTTGGTCATAAAAATAAAAGACAAAAGTACAAAAAAAAAAAAAAACAATAAAGCAAATGAAGGTGTCATCTGATGCCTGTGGCTGTAAAAAAGGTTGTGAAAAGAGATTCCTCAACCTTGGGATACTGCAAGTTAACATCATCTCAAAGAATGTAATGAATGTCAGTATGCCATCAAAACGAGTCAGAAGGTTAAGGTGGCCCTATGACTTCTACCCTCCTAAAAGGATCAGAACCCCAAAAAAGATGAGGACATCTTAGTTGGTGCCATGAACACATGGGGACATAGTGTGAAATCGATGCTTTTGAGGAATAAGGAGAATTATTTGCTATTTAAATTGTGATGATATATTTGTGACCATTAAAGAAACAGAAAACAAATTCCAATGTGTCCAAGTAAAAAATATTTTTGGTATGTTTGTTATTACTAACACATAAACAGTTTATAACTGTTTATTTATTACTTCTAGTAGTTAATATAATCAGTTTTTCTTTGTTATACCTCTTTGAGAAGGTCTATTAATAGTGGGCTCCACAGTAACTTTTAGCATTTATCCTCTGAACTTTTTAATACAGGTACACCAGAAAAGACATGTTGTTCCGTCTCAATTTTTACAGTATCGCTCTTAGCAGCTCATTATATATATTTTAAATACTGATTTTTGATCATTTTTCATGAACACTGATGGTTTTTCAAGTTATTGGAAACAAGAATGAGGTTTATGAAAATGTTTGTCTTTATTTAAAGCATGAATGTTAAATCAAAAAACATTTTAAAAAATAAATTTTGTGCTAGCTTCATTAAATTTAATAAAACTAAACATTTCAAACTTTGAAAGGGCTAATGAGGCTGCCCCTCTGGATTCACATTTAATCTTTCTCATGATAATAATTATCTACTTGGACTTGAATTTTCGGATAGGCAGCTCCTCATTGGCGATATTACATACCACATTTTTGGCAGCTCGGACAGCCAGAAACCGCCAGAAACTTGTTATTTTGTTTGTTTGTTCTTTAAATACACAACAGCCACTAGTATTAGTCATTTCTTAAACCACAAACTATAATTATTTTTCACAGATCTTGTCCAGTACAACCTTCTGTTGCAGCTCAAGCATCAGGCTGAGATTGATGGAGACTTCTCTTGTTTTTTGGCAAGATTTCTCAGCCACTATATTCTCACTCTACTTTCGGTCTTTCGGTTTTGTTATAGCTTGTTTTTTTTGTCATATATTTATATATATCTATAATTATGTCTAAATCACAAGTGGGGGTCTGAAATGGTCAAAATGCAGCGTTTCAGGTTCATTTTGCTCAGACACTGTGAAAAAAATCCTAAATTAAGGAGGTAAGGAAAATAAATAACAAGCACACATGAGCTAATTCTATGACATTCTATGCTTTATATTTCACATTACCAGACATGTGATGTGTGCTGGTTTTCTGCATACCTTGTCGGAATAGTTTACCATTGCCTTGTCTTTAAGTTTAGGCTCATTTATAAAAACAGCAAAGTTACATGTGTGGAGTACACACATAAAATACAATAATGAGGAGATTCTGTTTTTTAAAGATGGGATGCTCTGTCATTTAAAGCTCCCACAATATCCAAAAATTCACCTTCTAATGGTTTTCTAACAGTAATATGTGTCCCCTTACTCTGTATATGAGGCCAAAAATAAGAAAATGTTATCAATTTTCACTTGCTTGCTCCACTTTTTTGCAAATATGTGCTCAAACATGTGAATCTAAGATCTTCCCCTTTGTGACCTGAAGAAATAACCTCTCCCACAGTGGAAGATAACACAACTGATTGATGTTTACATACCCTCATTTGCAAAATAACAGAATTATCAGCAAAATGCAGTATGTCATTTTATACACTTCACCTAGGTTTTTAAGTAAACTTCCCTCTAGCCTTAGTAAAGGTTGTAAACTTGTACAGTTAACACTAGAACTAAAGATTCTATGCCGCTGAAATATATTGACTGCCTCCTCTTAGCTTTTTATCACAGTGATATTCTTCTGAGTTCGGATAAGCAGGGAATGAACAAGGAATATGCAGACAGACATTCCGAGATAATAAAAATCTTTCACCTTAATTTGTGAAATGTTATACCAAGAAAAAGGAATGTCTACATGCAACAAATGATCGCTCCTTAGAGTACTGAAGTAGTCTTATCAGTAGTGATGAAAAGACATTATCTGTATCCATGTGGGATTTTATTTAAATGGAGGTTAATATTAGGAACAGCTATAATTCATTCTTTGTTTATTTTTCTCTGATTATTTTTCTTTATTTGGGATTTTAGTGATGTATTGATAAGGAAAGGGGATTGTTGGGATAACAGAAATGAGGAAACATTGTCACTTGGCTGCTTTAGTATTGGAGTGTGGTGTTGGACCCGAGCACAGACAGAAGAAGGCTGGCAACAAAATACTTGCTTCACATGTTTTACTGTGAATCTGTTAATATGGGTCTGTTAATAAGTGCATTTCTCAAAATGGCAAACTCTGCCTGCTGTGAAAATTAGTATCAACTCAGGCAATTGCTGAGTTGTAGTGTTGGGAACACCCACACAGGTGTTTTTTTTTTTTTTTTTTTTTTTTTTTTGTTATTCTGGCTAATTAAACTTTTGTTTGAAGACAAGTGCTGATAGAGCGTGATAGAAATGCAGTTATCTGTTCTGTGGATCACTTTAATGATAAAGTTGTAATAAGTGCAGCCCAATCAGCCATAAGAACACTGAAAGGATAAACGGAGACATGTCAGTCAGTCTTTGCGCCCCCACAGTCTTGAGAGAAGCTCTAATCATGCAATTTCTTTGAGAACACCTGTGTAGAGTAAGTGTGGGTGTGCAGGGGCTTTAAATGAAATTTCCATTTTTAATCAATCCATTTAGTCAGTCCATTGTTGAAAGAGAACACCTCTGCTCCACAAGCTGTTGTTGAAAACATCAGTTTTTTTTACAGGTGTGATGGTAAATAACACAAGCCACATATTATTTAAACTAATTCACTTTTTTGTTGTTTGTGCTGCAAACACAGGTGGGATTTTTTTTTTAGGACTTCTGCGTATCGTGTTTCAAGCTTAAAGGGAGAAAAAGTCTTCATTGGGATTAAATTTTAATGAAGACAGTAAAAGATATAAAGGCTTTGATAGCATAAATGTGTTCAAATGACTAATATGCAAACAAAACTGTCTGCCTTTCATTTTATTCCTGGCTAATACTAAGACTGAAAACAATCACTGTTTATGCACTAAGAATATTTGCTGAAGAGCAGTGGTATTTCTGTTTCGGTATTTTAAGCTTGCCTTCCTCACCAGAGCTTCACAGCATTAAGCTTAAGCTGTGTGGGTTTTAATTGGTTTACAACATTTTGTTTTCATGCAGGTTTAATAGTTTACACTGTGCTACAAATGTCTATTGCTTTGGGTTTTCTGTACAGCATCCATTCTTCTAAAAAAAAATGTTGGGACGAATAAATGATACAGAGACACAAAAAGGCATCACTTAACAGGCACTTCAGCATAAATGTTATCGACCACTTCAATGGCAAAAGGATCCATTAGCGAAATCCTCATCTAGATTTCATATTTTTTTATTTTTGCATTGCAACAGAGCCGGGAAATGGCTAATGTGACAGCTTCCTGCATTACAAATACAAAAGAGCAAAGATGCAGACTTGACAAAACTTTTGTAAAAAAGCAATTATTCCACTCTGAGTGGTTTGTTCTGCTATTTTAAGCATATTTGAAATATCTCATCCGAGTCCTCTCCGCTCTATTTCCATCTTTGCTTTCTTGTCTTTCTTATCCTTCTTTGCTTGCATCTCTTCCTTTGACTAAGTTCTATTTGGAATAAAATCAAGCCTTTAGGTTCTGCATCCCCCACTGTAAGTGTGGGTGGGGGGCTAAGATCAATCACTGTGTTGTAATGCTGTGCATTACAAAGACTGCTTTAAGGTTGGTTCAGTCTATAGGGAAATCATTCGATAAGCTATTTTTAAAACTTATATCTGATGTTCTCTGCCGTATCCTACTATCTCCTCTTTTATGGTTAGTGTTGTTTTCATCAGACATTATGCACTCAACTCGGGTAGAGAAATAAAAGTTAACCTTTTGAATGTCTTTATTATCATCATCCGTCAACGGCCGACAAATTTTAAGCAGCAGAAGTGGGCTTTAACATGCCGTGAGTCAATACCTGTCTTGTGTTTATTCCTGAAGTCCTGGCAACTCCTCTCGTTTCAACAATGATGACATTTATCTTAGTTCTGACCTTTCTCAACATGGCCAGTGAATCAGATCATTACACCTCAAATCCCTGCTGCCTCCATGCTGATAAATTACTTTCCCGAAATGAAATTGTCATCCTTCTCAATGCCAAGGTGTTTCCTGCTTATGAAAAAGTGAATGGGACATGTCATAGATGTTATAGCCTATGAGCTTCCAGAAACATTCGCCCCAAGAGTAATAACACTATCTAACCAAGAGGAATGAGTGTGCTTTCTTTCTTTCTCTTCATCTTCTGTTTTTGGCAAAGGGTATAATCTAAAGTTTCACACTGTTTTCACTTATGTTCAAATTGGGGGATTTGGTATATTTAGTGCTGACATCTTGCCATATGAATGTCAGCTTTACATTACATTTGGGCCTCTTTGGCAGGATGAACTTCTCACATGCCAATTACACAAAGCATTGGATAGACGGCTGTCTCTTCTCTATAGATTTCCTGCTGCTGTGTGGGCAATGGATTGATAACATCCTGCAGTTACTTGGAAACACAAGCAGGACCAGAGATGCTGACAGACAGAAAGCATTAAACAAATATTCACACATGAAAAACCCTGCATGTACGCATACATACACACACATACACACACACACACACACACACACACACACACACACACACATAAGCACTCTGCCTGTTAGAATATGTATACATTGATTTTAAAGGTTATGTTTTTACAAGGAGAACCATACCCTGTAGGATGTCTGCTGATGTCCACCTTTGCAAGTATTGCCACAGGCATGCTAATTAGAAACCTAGAGCTTCCCCCCCAACTTCAGTGTACCATATAATTTGTTCTTTCAAGCCCCCCAGGCGTTGCCTAAGATGGCAGCTACAACTTTGTCCTGCCATGCAGGCATGTGTAGGACTTGTGTTTATGGAAGATGTGTTGAACGCTTCTTTGCTGGTCCATTGGTTGTATGCATGCAGAGTCAGCACATATGCTGATAGTGCAAACTGTCCCACCGTGACTCAGTCAACCACAAGGTGAAAGGCGCGGCAAGCAGACTATTTAGAATCCACGACATCATAAGCAATTATCGTGTTATCATTATTAATGGCACAACTTAGTCACTCAGCACTCCTCTCTAAGATGGACTGATATTTTATTTTCTCTATTCCAATTCATTTGTAATGTGCAGAGCAACAATTCATTATTAGCTTCAAAAGCCATTATCAGGAGTCAGAGTCAGGATTCATTATCACGAAGGAATACATCAAGACTACCGAACTGTGTCACTGAACCCTAACTAACAAAAAAGAGACAGTAAAATTATTGAGGCTACTAGCCGGGTATTCTCTTTTTTTCGGGTCTGAATGATACCCTCATAATGGTTGCTTGTCACACTTAAAGATCCCCTCAGCTGAGGTCTCTTTTTAATAGCTGTTAGCTTCTCTCAAGACTGTCTTTTGAAGGATGGTTTTCTAAGTGTGTCCTGTATTATTTACAGAGTATTTCCTTCCATCCTGAGATAATTTGTTCAACTGTGATCTCTCCTTTGTAGGCTTGTGAATTGCACAATAATTCAACTGGCTTGGCAAGTAATCAGAAAATGTCTCATCATCACAAAAAAGGCTTCAGTGCAAGAAACAAGGATCATACCCTCCATCAAGACAGCCCTTAAAATCCATTCTCAACTAAATTTTACTGTGTGGGTTCTGGCATATCATTGCCCAAAACACCATGATTGATGCTGGTCAAGCTGGTAATTATAGCTATGCATTATCGGGCCCATTTGAACTATAACAGTCCAAGTACAAGGCTGCTGCTGATGTAGCTGCCTGAAATCTTTTGGATTCTCTTTTCCTAATGCCCCATAAGGGGGTTAACATAATTGGAAGCAAGGCAGGCAACCTTGTTGTGTGCCTCTGCTGCTGAGAGAATCCTGAAAAATATACACATTAAAATCCATTTTGTGTGAGAGAGAGAGCTAAAAATGGTTAGGAAGAAAAGCTTTAGAGCTTATTGACAGATAGAGTTGTAACACTTGGAAGGATTTATAGTCTTCCAACAAGAGACCATATAGAGCCACGGTGTAGCAGTCAGGGAAAACTGAGCGGTGGTACATTTAGCTATTTGAGTGTCATTCTAAGTGAGGACAATGGCTTTAAGTGTGGGTTTGTTGTGTTATTTATCAATAATAAAGAGCTTTTTACCTGTAGACTTGCCTTGCTTTGGAGATTTTTCTCCATTGACTTTTTTTTTACCAAAGACCAGTTGACTGAAATATAATTTATCCTTCATGGTTAAGCACACTTTGAGTCACCATTTTATTGAAAATAAAATGCACAACACTAGAAGGTTTTTAGTTTTGCTGACAAGAAATGTTTCAATATTTTCTTGAAATTTTTGTTCAATTATTTTTTTTACTATTGTGCAAAAAAATGTCCCAATTCACAAAGGACATGAAAGTGAGCAGGACTCCAAACCTCTGACATCCTTTGGTTTATTATGTTATGCATCTCAACATGATCCTGTCATCAACCATGATCACACGATGACAGCTGCTACCACAACTGTAAAGTAGAGAAACCATTGCTCAGCAACGGAAATTAATTTAATTTACTTCACAACAAATATTTTCCCCAACAGAAGAAGCCCATTAGGATTGAAGGAAAAGTCATCAGAAGATAGAAAATAATTAGTAGTGAGACAACGAGTTTAGACTAATGAATGTTTCTTAATATTTAAGGAAAAAACAGAAAAAACAACCACATCTCGTCATGTGGGCATAAAAAAGAAGAATCTCCAACATGTTCACTGATGTGTTCTTATTGTCATATTTAACAAAAACATGATTTACCAGTTGGAAGCTGCCAGGAAACGGCCAGTACTATTTGGCTGAGCATATGCATGTGTTTTTTTGTAGAAACAGAAGCTACAGTTAACACCCCCAGCCTCACCCTCCACCACATCCTCCCCTTCAAAGCCTTGGCCTGAACGTATTGGTCAGATCCAGTAGGTATCACCTACAATTTTGTTTCTGTTTTATCTTGTTTCATGTGAGTCAAGTCCAGCTTCATTTTAATTCTTCTCATGGGAAGAAGCAAAGCAGAGGTGTCTTCTGTTGCTTTGCCTCATGTTTAAGTTAACTTCAATAAAGACTTACTAGTTTCACCTTAATAATAATTTTAAAAAATCTGTTTATTAAAACTTTTCAGCATCTTTTGTCACACCAAGAAAAACTTAAAAGTTTGTTCTAACGTTCACAAAGCGAAGAAACCACTACACAACACACTGGTTTTATTACAGAGTGTCTAAAGCCACCAAACAAAACACAGATCAAAAAGGTTGTTGGTTAATAGAAACATTTAGTTTGTGGCTTAAATGTCAGTGATAAGGAGGGAAAATATGCAGGTCGCACTGAGACATTTGCTGTCATTGGGATGTCAATATCCTGTTTTACCTGCATAATGCAACAAACAGGATATATGTTTAACCCAAATTAAAAGGATCCAACTGGCAATGAAGTACTGCACAACCACTTGTTCATTTCAGCAGGTGTATTGGTGAAGGGATACAGTGAAAACCTGGAGGACCGACTTGAATAGCCCTGATATAGTGTAACCTGAAAACAAAAGTTGTGAACTCTCAAGTGTGATTCATTAACTTTTCTGTTGACAAGGGTTGAATAAAATAAGAAAAACAAAATTATTTATAAAGGATGTACTTATTTTTTATTTATTTATTTTTTATTTATTTATTCATTCATTCATTCATTGATATGAGGCCAGGTACAGATGGATGTGGCAAAACACAGCATGTAGAAACACTAACATTAAATTAGACTTCATGGGGAATTCAACACTCACATTCTGTCTACAGGCAGTTTTGCATACAAAGTGGTTACCACCTAGTTTGGCAATGTGTAAGTCTTTGAAGTCAGCAGAGCATCTGGTTATCCCCCCTTAGCCCAACATGGCCTCTCCCTGGATTTGCCTACATGTGATAAAAAGACTGCGCTGTTGTGGGTAAAAGACCCAACTGAGCTCCCTCAGATAGATACAGAGACGAATCACAGGGAGGTGTTTAATCACTCTCTCAAATCTCTCCACTCTCCTTAGTCCAGTAAAGCTGGTGTAGGAGGACAGTGGGCAGCTGTACTGAATCACATCACCACTGGAAAGGCGGAAAACAAGCAGATGATTTACACGGATTTGTTCAAAAAGTAGAAAATGGAAAAACTTCATCTGAACAAACAACTCAAATTTCATGCAATGCAGATTACAGGTAATTTGCAACTTTGCTGAGTAGTTTAAGATGAAAAGCTTGCTACTTAGAAGGTACATAATAGATCATAACAATATGCAAATAAGGGATTTAGCTTAAAGGTTAATGAAGGAAAAACAAGCATGTATTTCTTGAAAGGATGCAAGATTTTATGGCAAGAAATAAACGGTTGAGAATTTCTGTTCTACTAATCTGGGGCTTTGACTTCAGGATCAATAAAGCCAATCAACAAAGGGGAGAGGTTTTAATGACATTAGCAAAGCAATCGGTAGAAAAAAATCAGAGACCAACAGATCCTTGCTTTAATCAATCTGCGGGCAGAGTGCTACAGAATGAGTTTAACTTCCTGGTAATTGTAGTTAAGAGGAAAATACCAGTCAGGTGACGAGAAGCTGGTGTAATGCAACAGCTATATGACATTTCACATGTAACAAGGTTTGTTATTATATACAACTTCATTTAGTTGAAATGTAGCTAGCTAACCATACTTTTTCACAATTTGCTTAATTTAAGTTTGTTCATCTATGTGAGAAACTGTAAATGAGTCTTTTCCTGTCATTTCATAAAGTGAAAAATCTCATAATGAAATGCACTCTTTAAGGATAGCTTACATGGTTGCACACATTTAATGCATTTGAAAAAAATACTAAGCATCTACTGTTTGTTATACAGCACTTTAAAACTTTTCTCCTCGTCCTGCTTGCTACAGTAAAGCAGCATTCACGTACCTCTGAGGTGCAAGTCTGGAACTCGTGAGTTTCATTCAGTTTGCCTATGTGTTTTCCTTGCCTCATTTTTTTAAAAGCGTTTTGTCTTGCATGGCTTTAACACAGAAATTTAATTGCCCAAACATGCATTCAATCATATTCCATATATGACTCATAGAATACTTCTTCAATATTTATGACTCTACATTTGACAGTGCATTTCTCTGTGCACTAAGGCAGGTTTCCATGGTCAAATTAAACCTTTATTGATGAAAGTGTGGGCACTTATAGAGGACATATTCAGCTTGGGAATATCTGTTCTAAGTTACCACTAGACCCAGGCCTGCCCAATTTCCAGTGAGACAAAACAATAAAAAAAAAACAACAAGGAAACCAGCCTTGATCATAAAATGTGCTGTTATCAGTTGTGCTGAATGTCCAGCAAGTTCCATACACTCCCAGCTTCAGAAGGAATGAACATAGTCTAGATAAATTTTATATTTCATGGTTATGTTCCAGATAAAGTTGTAGTAAAAATGTTGGTCTGTAACAAAGACTCTGAACAACACATCAAATGAAGAGAATGCAAGTATTAGTGAAATACCCTGTGATGGACTGGCGACCTGTCCAGGGTATACCCTGTCTCTCGCCGAATGTCAGCTGGGATGGGCTCCAGCTCCACCGCGACCCCATTTAGGGAATAAGCGGTAAATAATGGATGGCGAGTGTGTATGTGTATCCTAAGCATGGTGAGTGTGTATGTGTATATATATATAGTTTATATTGCTCATTGTTGTGGTTAAACAGTTGAGTCAGGAAACCACAAAACCTGCAGTTGAGTAAAATGAGTGTTTGACAGCCCTGCGTCAGCACTACATCAGGACAGTATGCTTCTTTTACAGTTCTAGTTTGACATGGTTCTTATTTACCATGATCCAGCACAGATAATCTCAGTAGAGTATAGCTTCATCAACCAAACAAGCTAGAAGAGATTTCATGCCCAGATGTCCACAGCCACACTCATTCATACACACACACCTCCCCCACATGCCAATGAGATCTAGACATACTGTACACAGAGATGTGTATGTGGTGAAAAGATGGTGTTCACTAAAGCACTCTCTTAACCTTCACTGACACTAATAACTATAAATATGAAATTAAATTTAAAAAGCTTCAAATCAATGTCAACACTTACATTTGCCCTCGGTTCCTCATGAAGGTGGTTCCATGTAAAAAACGGCCATAGTGGTTATAACTCTAAAACTAAGTCTTGGTCTCAGGAATGAATAAAAGATTTGACACTGAGGACCTGAGGGCTCTGTGAGGTCATATACTAAAAGCAAGTCCGATAAATTATTTGGACTAAAACCATTTACAACCTTAAAAACTAGTAAAATGACTTTAAACTCATGCTGGGAGCACAGAGGAAGCCAGTGCAGATTTTTTAAAACAAATGTAATATGGGCTGGTCTTTATGAGCACACCAGCAGCTAAGCTTTGTGATAGTCGTAGTATGTAAATATTCTTTTCAGTAAGACCAGAAAGAGCCTTATATTAATCAATTCAGCAGGAAATTATAGTCTGTATAAGTATCAACACACTGACTTGAGTGAGGAACTGTTTTACTCTGGAAATATTGAGGTTTTGTTATATTGATCTTTGTTATATTCCTGATTTGAGCTTTTAAAATAACACAGAGGTTCTTTATTCTTCCAGCAGATTAAAGGAAAGTGATTCAAACTTTCAAGACACCAATAGCTTAAAATTCCATTTTATGCTAACACTTTTAAATACGGTACGCAAAATTTGTATAGTTACTTGCATAGTTACTGAGTAGTTACTAAGTAGCTACTAAGAAACTAATTAGGGACTAATGGTGCACCTAATTTTCATAGCGAGGAACTAATCGAGAACCTTTACAGACAAATACCAAAGTACAACTTCAACTTCAATGTAAACATTTTTACCTCTATTACAGGACATTTTCAAGATTAAGTCTAAATTAAGAACCATTCCTGAAGTGTGACAACAATGTGAAAATGGTAAGAAGTTCAAATACTTTATTTTTATTAAGTATGTATAAAAATTTAATTATAAATAAGTTTTTTTCCTTTTACATTGATGGGTAAAAAACACACAGCATGTTATGTTACAAAGTGATGGTGTTCCCTGTCCATCACTGATGCAGCCTTCAGGTCAAAAGTCTTGAGTTCTTCAGCAGACGACTGGACTCAGGGTTCTACTAAGGCGTAGTATGAAGAGAAAATGGACGAGTGCTGTCGCCTTTGGTGCTCCTGCACTGCTGACCAACTACTCAAACATTCACCTTCTCAGTGTGACAAACTTTAATGTTTTTATTAGGTAGTTAGTAATCCAGGTAATTGAGAAAGATTCCAGGTGAATATCCTGCAGCCTCTCACAAACCAAAGTCGGCTGAATTGTGGCAAACAGACTAAAAGAAACACAAGGATCTTCACAAGCCTGCCTACTTTGTCTTCAACCCCCAAGCCCAAGGAAAAAAACTGTAAAACTTCTGAGAGGTGAAAATAAATTAATAAACATAATATACTTTTGTTATAATTATTCACTTTCAGCAAATGTATATTTTTTTCTGTAGATGACGATGGTAGACAAGTTCATTAGTCTAATTTCAGTAAATCACATTAAAGTGTACTGTTTAAAACTTAATGTACAAGAATAAATGCACATCAGAGAAAATTTCTATTCAAAAATATAATTCTGGAAAACATAATAATGACACATGATATTAATATAGTAATACTAATGGTAATAGTAATAATAGTATAGTTTATTTGTTCCAATGATAGAATAGCAAGTGTAACATAATCATTTATATATAGTTGTCTGTTAGTAAGAAAAACATGTATAACAATAATAATTGTTATTAATTATTTTAATAACTAATACAGAGCAATGTTTCTACAATATATATATATATAAATATGAATACACTGTAAAGAATTTCAGTGTAAAATAACAGTAAAATAGTGGCAGCAGGGATGCCAGTATTTTACCATTATTTTACAGTACATGACAGTAGAATAATTGTTTTATGTAATTGTACATTCTAAAACAGTTTAATCATTAGGAATATTAGATGTACTATTTTGCAAATAATTTCTAAAAATCTCCACGAATGTAAAAAGCAGCTTATAATATTGTAGAGGAATTTTGGACTAAACAGAAGTCAGTCTGGACTTCTGTCTATCAATAACTCCTGTTTATCATGACAACGGGTAACTTTCAAAAGTCCTAGTATTAACACTCAATATATGACATTTACATGTATTTTACTTATATTGTGTACCTTCTTTTGCTTCTACCTTAAGCCTATAAAAACACATTCAGCATCATGCATCTACCAGTATTAGCCTGTCTGTGCCATCTGAAGAAAAGTAGCAGGTTAATGTAGGAGGAAACTGAGGAGAGTAACGCAGAGTGAACAATGCAATGACCACTCACTACGATACAGAATCAGGAACTGCTATGTACAAAGCACTCACACTAACACTGTTCCAAAATAATCATCAGGGAACTGATGTAATAATTTATATTAAACGTTATTTCCTAATATTCTTGAACTCTGACCGTTACTAAAATCAGATCAGACTTTAAAGTGGCAAGTTTGAAATCCCCAGGTATAAAACACAAGAGAATATATATTCCATAACATTGCTGTACTTTATTAGCAACCCTTACCAGGCTTTATAACACGAATAACATTTATAACATTTGTGTTACAAAAGTAAAAGGTATGCCATTACCTGTTTCGAAAGGAACCATACATAATAATTATACCCTTAATTACAGGCTTTACTAATAAACATTCACTACCATTCAAAAGTTTGGACACACTTTTCTGTTAAATCTAATAGGAAAGTGTGTCCAAACTTTTGACTGGTAGTGTAACATCTAACATTTCATTAAAATTGCACCAAGAACAGTATAACACGACAGTCTATCGGTCCATCTTGTAAACAAGTATTTTGCACCTCCGGATGTGAACTATAACAGTGAGAATGGACAAAGACAGGAGAAGAAGGAAGAGTGAACAGTTACAGTACATGACTGCATTATTTTACCAGTAAACTCAATCATCAATGAGAAATGTCTGTAAATCAAAGACACAAACAAAAAATTAGGAATAAATTGTCATTGGAAAAAAAAGTGAAACAGGCTAATTAAGGGAGGGAAGGAAAGATAATTATAAGGGGACAAAAAAAGGCCAGAACAATAAACTGTTAAAGAAAGAAAAAAATGTTAAGACGAGAGAACAGTAAGAGACAAGAAAGAGGATAGCTGGTTGGTTGTTAGTTTAGGATAGGAGGTTATCACTTATGTGGGCTAAGTCAGTGGGTTGGTAGCATGTTAGAAATCTAAGTAGGGTTAGTGAGTTAGTGAAAGGATTGGACACCAGTGTTGTGTGCTTGCTTCCACTTGAAAAAGTAGAGCATTGAAATTGTCAAAGCTAAGTGTTAAAGGGGCCATATTATGCTATATTTGCCATCTAAAAGTCTATCCTTTGCACATCTATGATAATATTATGCATTTTGCAACATCCACCAGACTATACTTTTGCAATACCATTCATTTGTTGCTGAAAGATTTTAACCAGAACTGTGAACACCTTGCTCTACTTCTCTCCTGCCTGCCTGTCTGCTCCTCATACACATCGGCGGCGCCTGCACCGAGCAGCCAGAGAAGCGTTTTTAGTCAGTGTACAGTTACATGCGTGTCTATTAAGAGAGTGAAACAGCAGCCACATACACACTGCCTGGATGAGATGGCGCAATAAAGTTTTCAGGTAGGAGAGAGTCTCCACCGTGCCGCATCAGCAAGGTGGTGTCAGCCGTTTGCTGCACTCTCTTTTAAAGCGGTAAAACTACAAAAACACATGGATGAAAAATAGAACTACTTCCGAGATCGTTTTAAGGTACAATTGACATTAATTGAAGGTTAAAAGCTCATAAAAGTCAATTTTGCATAATATGGCCCCTTTAAGTTAATTAGGTTTGATGTTGTTGAAGCAGTAGTTTAACAAACTGTAGCAATACTCCTTGTATTCTAAAAATTTCAAAGAGTAGAATATTGATATTAAACTAGGCCATTTGTTTGATCAGTAATAAAAACTAGATGAAATTGTTTGCATCCATTTTTACTGTTCTTCAAACCTAAACACAGCCACCGTTTTCAGAACATGGTGTTCTACGATGTTGCTTTTGCAAAGTTGTCATACACAAACTCTAAAATCAAAGAGTGGTTCATATGCTTTTTTACTGCAGCTGAAGCAAGCATATACTAAAGAAGTGAAGACAGCTATGACCTAACTAAATGAAGCCTCAGTCATAGTCCAGTAAGTTCTTCAGTAGTTTGGCAACATGTGGATTAACCCAACTCCGCCTTTTTCTGAACCACCTTGCCAGTCCTCTTGGAGAAGATCTTTCCATGGGTGGTCTTGCTACCTCTTTCAGGGTTTATACCAACAAACCCTCTTAAAAGAAAGAAAGAGGAAAAGAAAGTACAAAACACTGCAGATAATAAAGCCCAGATAGGAAGCAAAGGAGTTGTATTGAGTTCAGTGAGTATGTAAAGCGCTTTGAATTGTCTTGGACCTGAAAAGCGCTATATAAATAAACTTGCCTTGCCTTGCCTTGCCTAGTTGAGTTGTGCAAAGAGCCCATAGCGTTGGTTGAGTTTAATTCATTAAATACATAATTTGGCGGTTTGGGAAGCTGTGTCTGGATACTGGAGGTTGAAGATGTACAACACAGCAAACAGTGCAGCCAGTCCTGACACAAATGTTGGCTGAATAACGTCATAGACCACATGCTCCTTGATGCCGATCATCCATTGACGTTTTAAATGGATGGATGGAATATTATATTTCTCAAAAACAGTGAAAAAAATAGTTGAAAGGAATGTCAGATGGGCAAAAAATGCTGGAACTACCCCCATTTTATAAATGTTTCCTGCAGTAATTTCAGTTGAACAAATTCAAAGACTCAATTGCTCCATAATTATTGTACAGTTTTTTTTTCAGTATAATATGTCATTAAACTGGTGGACATTGAATCTGCATAACCACTTTATAGTTACCTCATTGTCATTGGAAAATTACATTTTTTTAAATTGTACACCAAAATACATACCAAGCAAAATGAGCAGAGGAGAGGCTGTTAGAAAACAGCTTCTTTTATTGACCGCAGCAGTGGCAGGTACCTGTTAAAAGCACGTAGAACAAAATTACATTGTTAGAGTACATTATGCAAAAATCAAGTTCCCATCCATACCCTGAGAGACAATAGCTTGGATATCATGCTGGTTTGACTTAGTCCTGAAGTACTCAACAAGTACAATGACAAGCTCCAACATCTGCAATATTTTGATATCCGTCAGCAGCTCAAAATGATTATAGATGATAGATATTTCCTGGGGCATTTTATCACATGGTACCTCAAATACGTCCATTACATTACAGTTATTTAGCAGACTTTTTGTTTTTATCCATTACATTACAGTTATTTAGCAGACGCTTTTATCCAAAGCGACTTACATTTTTTTGGGTCATAGGGTTAAGCGTCTTACCCAAGGACACTTCAGCATGTAGTCGGTGGAAGCCTGGAATCGAACCGCCAACCTTCCGACTATGTTATGTCTTGTGACTGTATATAACCCTGGCAGCGGAGGAGGAGGAGTGAATCATATTGTGCTCAATTCCAACAATACCAGAGTGAATTTCATTTCAGAGAATGTAATGCAGATCTTACATAGATAGTTACATTACTTTTAGTTTAGCTTTATTTCAGTCTAAGGATACTATTTCGTTACCTGATCTACTATTTAACAAAAGGCTGAAAATGTGATGTAGCTATTATTAATCAGCTAGCTTATATTTGGAAGAACTTTTAAATTAAATTGACTTTAAATTCAATGAGTAGCCTACATGAGAAGATGCTAACACACCTTCCAAAAGTCCGAAATGCCAGATTGCTAACATTAGCTAACTGAGTTCAGCAACTTTGGCAGCCTGCACAGAGGAAACATATATATTGAAATAGACTGATAATTTATATTAATTTATATTTATTAATATTAATTTATAAGAATTAATAAGCATGCAGACAGAACAATAATGGATACTGACAGCTTTTGAAGATAGAAATAGCTTTACCTATTTGGCTGAAGTCCACATGGACTGCTCTGAAGGACATGAAGCTGTGGTGTCCAAAGTCAGCTCCAGGAATATCCTAATACTTCTTGTCACTCAAAACGGACTTGGGTAATGTGGAAAAATAATTAATAAAGATTTGTATCAAATTGTATCAAAACAGAAATATAAGTCCAAAATCTCAATGAGATGCAGATGGATAGTGACACAATTTGTGTGGTTCCCTCCTCCAAAGCTTGAAAGAAAATACTGTTTTATACTGTTAAATTACAATTTGTTAGCATTACCTGTTAAATTAAATTATTAAATTAATTAGTAATTAATGAACATTTATTATAAAAGACAGCAAAATACAGTTGTAAATTCTCCATAAATATCCAGAAATTTATTACAATGTGTGTTGTTAATATCACAGTGTTATTTACATATTTTTACAGTATTAGTCCTTCTTTAAAACACATTTAACAGGCTTAGAAATAAGGTTTGAAATCTGGGAGACCACCGAGCTCCTATAGCCACAAAGGTTTAGGAGCCCACAAAGAAAATTAAAAGCCGTGCCAATTTGCGATACCAATTCACATCCCGTAGGCAAATTATAATTCTGCTTAATAAACAAAAATTTTATATGGTTTCCTTTGATTACAGCAGACATGTATTTGATACAAAAAGCCACTATTTAGGTTTATAGCAAGCATACTGGTAAATACAGCATCAAATATCACACATTTTGTATAGAATAAAAAACACTTTGATAAACATATAAAATCTGAATACAAATCTACCTAAAACATACAAAATCACAGAGAGTTTTAAAATCGGCATAAAAATAACATATGCAAAGGGCTCTTTTATATAAAAAGCCACAGACAATACAAATACTGCTGCGTACCTAAAACAACCACGGGGTGCCTCATCTAACCTAGGCCTTTTGGCTGCATTCCCATCTTAAAAGCATCGTTCCTGGACAATAAAAAAGTGGGCAAAGAGGTGGAGCTCAGATTGGGACTATGATCATGGGGGTGGAGGATTGACATCTAATAAACTCTGTTTTGAAGCCCCTTGTGGATTTTTGGAACGTCTGCTTAGCTTTTTACTAACAAAGGTTACCGGTAGGTCAAACCTTAAAAATCAAAGGCACATATATTTAAATCAACACAATTATTTATCTATGGTTGAAACTCTGCTCAGCTCTGTTTTGGTGAATGAGTTAACACTGATTTGCTGTGCAGTAAGAGTTAAGTGTGCAGCAGCTGCCTCTGTTTTTCATTGACCTATGCCTCTAATTACAGTGTGAAAATATCAGCTGTCCTCTCACGAAAATGTCGTCTCTGAACAAGCAAAGTTTAATCGAAACAGAAGCGGTTCTCTGATCTGGCAAAGAGTTTATGAATGCTGATGACAGTGATCAGCTCAATGGGAGACATCTTCATCTGTTATTCCTCCCATGCAAAAATCTACATTTATATAAAAAAGACTCATAATTTGACTCATAATTTAGAAAAAAATAAACTATACTGTCATATCATTGGCTTCAGCTTTTTGAATGAAGAGATATGACACAAAACCAAGATTATGGAGGCTCTCTGAAACATTTAATACTGTGTCTAATATCCAAATACATTTTCTCGGCTTTAGAAATCCGCAGTCTAACATATATTGCTTGCCAAAACTGTAGGGAAGCTCAATGTCACATCAAATCAAATGTCAAATTTTTCTGCCACATCTCACTTTGAGATATAACTCAAACTATTAAATATCCAGCCTGTTCTTCATCTGTTCTGTATGCATAACTTTTTCCCAATGCACACTTAGCAGGATTATCCTCAGACACTGCATCTCAGGATAGTCATCGTAATAACAACAAATAAAGGCCTGGGTTTCCTGACATTTGACAGCCCACAAATCAGCTGAGGGCAATGAAGCCTTCAGTTGTGAAAGGTTTTCACTTAGCATGAGGCTGAAAGTCTTTTTCCTCTACATGTTGATTATATGAATAGCTTCCAGTGACTTCACTGCAGCTGCCAATGGGTATAAGGTCGAGTGTGCCTGGAAACATTTTTCCACCCACACAATGTACAATCTCTATTTTTTTTTTCTTTTTCAGCTTTACCTCTCAGCAAACTGAAGGGTAGATATATTAATTATCAAATCAAACTTTATTTATAAAGCACTTAGAATACAAACCATGTGCTTTACAGTGCATTAGAACATTAAAAACGATCCAAATTAAAAGTAAATGCTTTGAATTATTGCCACAAACTAAAAAAAGAAAAAAATGATTCAAAACACAGTTTTGCACATCACGGTAGCTCATCCTTCTGAGAACCTAAGCCATCTCATAAGATTTACTCATGTATTTGAATATTATCATATCATTTTCACAGGTTTACATATCTCATACAGAGAATCATGCATGCCAATGACTAGTGC
>JBAMHX010000018.1:19027570-19037830 GCA_037177515.1 Pseudomugil tenellus | reverse complement strand
AAGATAAGATAAGATAAGATAAGATAAGATAAGATAAGATAAGATAAGATAAGATAAGATAAGATAAGATAAGATAGTTCTTTGTTGTTTGAAGTACTAAACTTTAGGATGCTGCTACTATAAAGTGATAAAATGAATAGTTAGATGGAGAAACGCTTAAAATGGAAAAGCACACATATACCCCTTGACTGGAACTGACATACAGTTTGTGTCAAACCTGCACTCTGTCATCATGAATAATGTTTCACATCCAATTGTTTTCTTAACAGTGTTTTTGGTGAACATGCTTGGCTGCATTTAGATGCTCGGAGGAGGTTTCAGTTTGTAGATGCTCAGTAAACTTGGCAAGAAGAAAAAAAGGAGTAAATGGAGGGGCAGCTAAAATCTAACTTTGTTGGTCTGTTTCCTGTCACTCGCTGGGTTTCTTTGGGGCTAATCTTTTAATAATTACTGTGACACAAATCCAACATCTCAGAGGATGACAGAGAAATACATTTCATGCCTCCCATTGCTTCTTATTTTTCTGTTGCTGATGTGCGCAACACACATACATATGCTTTACATTAGCATTTGCACACACACACACACACACATTGAAATGCATAAATGTCAAACCTCTGAGTCTGTAATTGCCTCTTGCATTCAGCTTTAAACCATTCTCATTTCCTTCTTATCTTGACTGCTATTAAGAATAAAGTTATTTTATTGTGATTCTGCAAGCAAGTCAAAGGTCACACTAATGCTGTTTGTACACAAAAAACATTCCATTACACATCAGTGATGAGAGATTTACTCGCTACATATCAAACAGAATCACAGAATTGCTAAATTTATAACTTATTGAATAACATTTCTTTTCTATTTGCGCCTTCTTTCTTCAAACCAGTCCTCATACTGGTTAACTGATCATACTGACTAGCTTAAGCTCATGAAAGCTAATGTAGCTTTAGCTACATTAGCTTTTGCATGATAACATTTTGCACAGTACAGTACAGTCTCACGAGAAAATGTTTGTTTACTTAGCAAAATTTGAAATCTTCACAGTTCAAGGTTGTAACTTGGGACATATTATTGCAGCCAGGGCCTTTATTTTGTTGGGCAGCCATGGACAGAGATTAATTCAACAGTTTATTTTAATACTGTTTCAAATGGTAGATTAGTGTGAATATCCAACCACGCGTTTTTTACTATGTAGCCCTAACTGAGTGTTGAGGATGAACAAATTCAAGACAGTATCATTTAAACCTATTTATTTTTCTATAAAGATTGAACTGAATGAAATGTATTTGCAAATAAACAACTAGAACATGAATTCATTCAGATTATTTAAGATACTGCAACGGTCAACGGCCTACATTTCCCCAGTGATACACCTACTTCTCACTATATGGTCCATAATTTACTGCAGACTCAAGTATAACACTGGGACTGCTCTGTGGCAATGCTGTTGCAGCCCTGCTCTTTAAGAGCAGGTGAAAACAAAGACACTGCAGGTAAACGCGTGCACACACATGTCTCATCTGTTTATGATTATTTCCGGGAATATCACATACTGTGTAAAGATTAAAAAAATAGTTTGACATTTCTGTGCACATTATCTCCATATGCACTTAAAAAAGAGGCAAATCATGAGTATTGTCATGTTTGTTTTTGAAAACATTGTGTCCAAAAAAGTCAATCTCATTACAATAAGCTTAAAGGAGAAGCAAAGAGTATTTCTGATGAAAAAACATATTATTTATTAACTTACGTCATTATGAGGGGATGGAATACTAATGCTGTTTGGATCTAAAGGCATTGTCACCTGTCTCTGTGTCGGTCCTCACCTTGTGTTTGGTGTAAGCTTGTTGCTAATATAAAAAGTACTGATCATTAAACGTGCATGCATGGATGGAAACCTGTCAGCTTCAACTACATCATCATTTTGAAATAATATGCACTGATTAAATTGTTGTTATTCTAATAACCTAATGTATTTTGGGCATTGGGAATAGAAAAGACAGATGTCTACAAATACAGATTAACTTATTCATTTCAAGCATCTTGTTTAACCACAAGAAGCATGAAAAATATGGTAGCGAGCAGAAATTTGTGAGCCCAACAAACACCACAAACTGTTGACATGCTCATCTGCACATCATCCAGAACATTCAATTTAAAACCGCATACTTGTTGCCCTATGCAGCTGATAACTGTTTTTACATGACTTCTCAGTCATGTAAACATAAAGCCCAAACGTTTCTTTATATCCAAACCAGTCAGCCCAAAATCTCTACAGAAGTTTGATGTTCTCTGGCATGTCTTTATTCAACGTATTCATTGCTGTGTAACTGAAATGTAAACATGCTTACTTGTTCTTCAACCATCTAAGAGTCATAACAAAGTAAACACTAATGAGAAATGAAGGGTGGCCATCACCGTATAGGAACAGGTACTGTACAAAAAAGAAAAATGTTGATGAACAAATGAACCTGAAACTTGCCTGTATGAGACACAGAGTTATAAATATTTCTTTCAGTTTTTCTCCATCTGGATTTGCATATGTGATTGGATGAATATGACAGCTGTTTTTTTTTTCCTTATCATAGTTTTTTCACTACTGCTACAGCTTTCATCTAGTTCTGTTTAAAGTATTAGTAAAAAAAAAAAACAACAAAACTTTGGATTCTTTAGTTACAGCAATACTCTGGAGGGCAAAGGCTCAAATGATGACTAGCAGATCAATGCTTTCATATTAGTATTTAGTTGTGTAGGTAGTGCACCAGCACAGTGAACATTCTCACCATCATCTGCAGAAAGTGGGAGAATTAACAAGTTGAAAAGAGCTAAAGAGCAGCAGTTCAAGACCCTCATCTGCTTCTTTCCCCAGGCATTTCTTATCTATGAGTTCTTTTCATCTGGTAAAATCAATGCCAGTATTCGCTCTGCATTTGGCTCAGAGGCGCTGTTTGTTTTGAGATCACGTTTGGTAGCACTTGCAGCATGTGTTGTGAAAAATACGCCACAAAAGAAAAACAATTGATATACAAAAAAAGACAAGATACTGAAATAACCTGGATTGAGACTTAGAATAAATCAAACGTTTTCATAGAAAAACATGAAGACCTGATCCAGAATCTTCTGCACAAACAAGTCTGTACTTGCCACATGATAATATGCTGTCATGGCTACACAGCAGGGAGGCACCACCCACTGATGCTGTGTAAATCTTTTCTCTGCTTAAGGGCCACCTTGTGTGCCTTGATCCTTAAAGTATACATAAGTGCAGACCTGTGCAGTTTCCAGCCTTTGCCAGGGTTTTAAGCTGGGTTGCATTGAATCTTGGCATTGTGACAAGGTGCCATTTGGCCATGGCAGTGCCCTCGTTCCGGCTTTCTATGGAAGCTCTTAAAGATGTACAGTCCACTCCACGTCCTTCCACGCTGGATTTAAGTGGGTGCAGGTGTAGTTTGTCACTATAACACACACACACACACATGTTGACATGCAGTCCATCTCACCTAATGTAATGTTAGATATAAGAAGTAAAAAAAAAATCTAGTATGCATTTCTTAGATTGAGCCATGATGATGTGAGCAGCCATCTGAACATTTCAGAGGTTAATTAACTGCATTATTTCACGGTCATGCATGAAGCTGCAGGTCTCAGATGGCCAACGTGGGCTGCATGCCTGCATCATCAGCAGCTGTTATTTTCCAAGGACTTTGATTCTCTCTGTTTTTAATGTCCTTTCTTTTATTTGGCCTTTGTGACACATTTTGTAGTGAAAACATGCGAGCTGCATTGTTACAGTTATTTATATATCTGCGTGAGAATCAGTAATTTTTTGCTTTTTCTTTCACTTCTCAGTTTACCTGAGACATTAATTCTGATTTATTTGAACTTCCTTCCCATAAATATTGAGATGACACATATTTTTTTGTAATGTAAGCTTCAAAAGTGTGATTACCTGCAAACTTTACACACCTAACCAGAAAACCCATATGAATCTACTACAGCACACATGCAAAGGAAGGTGACCCTTAAGTTGTAGATTTACTTTGGCTTTTTCTCCTGTGTGTTCATGTTAGATTATTACCATTTGTGTTCAAGTCAAAGTAGTTAGAAGAACAAAGACAGTAAGTTTTGTGTGTCTGTTTGTTGCATATGTATGGAAAAGGTTTGAGGAGGGGATTATTTAAATGAATCATGAAGTTATTTACTAAACTTTGCACTAAATTATTCACTTCAGAAGAAAAGCCTGCTTTGGCAAAGCTGTGATAGTTGCTGTTGGGAGAAGGCACAAGTGTTGCACAACTCTGATAAGAGGATAGTGTGTATGTGTGTGTGTGTGTGTGTGTGTGTGTTTGAAGAAAGAAACTTTCTTTTCATGTAACGTTATTTGGAATGCTAAATGGAGATGTTATCACATAGATTTCCAAGCTATGTTTATTGACTGGGAGAAATGTGAAACAGCTGGAATCTCAGACGGAGTTTATGCATCACCTCTTCCACCAAAATGTTTTCCAACTCTTCATGTTTAATTTATTGTATTTATGTACATTTTTTTTGGTTTTGATATGCAAAACATAACTACTTTAACAGTGGTGTTATCTGTGATATTTTTACTGTACTGCTTCAGAGTGCAGATGGATATATTATGAAATAGCAAGATTATAATCATGCATCACTTTCACATTCCCACATTTTATGGACTAACAGCTTTTTCCTGGTTTCTCAGGTGCACAATGAGCTGTGGTTTTAGTAACTGTTATGTGCAAACATTTTCTTCTTTATTATTGTTATTTGACTAAATGTTATAGTTAAGTTTAAACTGGTTAAATCTGTAAATCAGAGGTTTTGGACCTTACCTGGAGAAGTGGACACTTATTAAACTTTTATTTTGGTGTTATCCAAATTCTGCATTTATAGACAACCAAAGAGCAGTCCTGCTGTTGGATGTGAGTCCAGCTTTCCTATTAATGTACACAGCTATCTCTAATTTCACCTTGAAGTCGGGATGTATAAATCCACACTGTTTAAAAACGAAACACCCACACTGACGTGACTTTGCCAGGGTGCAAGTTGGCAGCCAGACTAATGTCGACACCTGGAGATGAGGGCTTAACTGAGAGGTCATATAAAAATTTGTCACTCACACAGACCCCAGCTGAAATAACTGATAGCTATAACACTGATATCATCACCTCCTTGGAGAGACGTCTGCCAATTCAACACCATCTGCAGCCTCTGCCTCCTCTTTTGGCTCGTCTTGGCAGCCTGCTTTGTGTCACTAATATCCACTTTTACTACTGTAAATTCTCGGTCCACAAAAGATGTTTTCTCCCTGTTACACATATTCTAAACAACACAGCAAATGCCTTTAAAGATATGTTTTTAGGATACTGATGTGTGAAATTATACTTTAAACATAATCATGTATCCCCTGATACTTTATCTGTATATAGTTAGGGGTTAACGCATGTTTGCTGCACTCAGAGCTGTGTGAAGTTGTGCGATTAGGTACGTTTTTTGTTCTAAATTAACGATGCAGACAGACAGTGAGTCACATTGAACCAAATTTAAACATAAGACTTATATTTTACCCATTTAGAA
This sequence comes from Pseudomugil tenellus, assembly GCA_037177515.1. Classification (NCBI taxonomy): domain Eukaryota; kingdom Metazoa; phylum Chordata; class Actinopteri; order Atheriniformes; family Pseudomugilidae; genus Pseudomugil; species Pseudomugil tenellus. The sequence goes on along the minus strand of JBAMHX010000018.1, from coordinate 19,032,235 downwards.
AAACATTTCTTTACTCTTCAGCAGATTCCTTAAAAGTATGAAAGCATAATTTCTTAAGGTTGACGTATGTGCAGCTTGTTCTTTTTAATTACCCCAGCCTTGTCCATTATCACAAGCTTTACAGAGTTTCTTCTAACAACCATTTGTGCTGCCAGTGACATTTAACACTACCCACCCACATATATGTCTGAATTAGAGTCGTTCTGGCAGTGAGTATTGTGAAGTTTTGAGAAATGAATGTTTGAAAAACCTTGTGGATGATGGAGGGGACTGGGGTCTGCAAGGCAAAAAAAGGATGTGGAGTCTGTGTATCCAGCAGGGATGTCACCAGCATTCATGACAGAACAAAGCAAAGATAAGAATTCTTCTTGGCAATAAAACAAATGAACAGCCTGTCACAGGGCTGTAGCTGCCCCCTGTGTGATTAGATTAACTACAGGCTCCTTGCATGTGCTGCTACAGCAAAGCCAACGTGTTCACTCTCAGTTAAGTTTGTTTTTCCTCCACATATACAACCTGTGTCCATCTAGAGCAACTCTGACGTACCACATCACGCGAGAGGTCCTGTCTGATGTGTGTGAATGTGACTTGTTGGTGTGATTGGCGTTAAGCTTCCTTTTCTACCAAAAAAAAAACCTCTCCTGTGGTCCATTTTGGGTCTGACTGTTGCTGATTGGGTTCAAGTGCTCCTCGACTGCAGATGCCATTTAAAGATTGCTTTTATCCCCCCTTGAAACACAAGGACAGATAAGAAACAGACGTTTTGTCTCTGGGGGTTTGAAAAGCTGCACTCTCACATAAAAAGAAATGCATGTACACCAGCCACAGCTTTCCCTCACCTCTGCCCCTTCTTTCTTGGGCTTTCTGTCAAGCAGTCATACCCGCAAAGATTCACACACACAGAAAGAAAATACCACAAATTCTATTTGCCTGCTCTGAGGCAATTCCCCTCAAAAAGAAAAGAAAGATGTTAAAAACTACTGGTCTTGAAAACCTTTTTAACTCACCAGTCTTCCATCGCTGCTCCTTGCCATCTTATCTTCCACATACAGCATGCTAATCAAAAGCAGTTGTGCCCCGTTATCTCTCGGCAGCATCAGCATCTTTGTCTAAGCCTTTTGCCATGAATGTTTCAAAGGCAACACCTCATAAATCGGTGTAGGTAATCAGTTAGCAATGACTTTATGTTACACATATGGAAAGACTTGCAAAGCAGGAAAGAAAGTGATGAAAACAAATCAACAAATCATTTTTTTGTTCAGAGTGTGGGGATGGTGACCATTATGCTAAAATGGTAAGTTTTTCTGTCAGGCTGTCATGGCCATGAGCAACAAACATCTGTTAAGGTTGTTCAGTGAGCAGAGTCATTGTATAAGCTTGGGGTGTGAAGGAAGGAATGAGCACAAAATTGGGACCCATCATGAGTTTGGTATGAGTCTCACGGGAAGCTGATTTATAAAATGCTCGTATAAGTCAGTTATGTTCACGACTGTGATGCATAGATCTGAGTTATCCAATACAAATCCCAGCAGATTACAGAGGCAAAAACAAAGATTAAAGTGATCACGATGGTTCATTAAGGCACCTTCTTTCCTATGAAGGATTTCACACATAATTATGATAATCTTACTGGTGACCAGTCTGATCAGGGTACTTTGGAAAGTTCTGGTGACTCCAAACTTCTTCCTGTTTAAAATGAGGCCAGCTAGTGTCCTTTTAATGTACAGGCATATGCCCTTCTTCACACTTTTGCCTCATCACAATCCTGTCCTTGGTTTTCACTTTGATAAAAACCATCAACTGTGACACCCTATACAGGAAGGTCTGTGCCTCCTTAATTATGTTTAATAAACTCAATTAGGCAGAGGAAGCATTTCAAGGACCACTAGAGGTATGATGAACAAAAGCTCAGTTGTTATTGTCAAAATGCATCTAAAAATTCATGTATATATTAATGTTTTTTTCAAACATGTTACAAAATACTGTTTTGCATTGTTGTTTTCTGCAAACTGAGTAGAAAATAAAAACTCTAAGTTCTTTTTGAAACAAGAACCAAAACAAACTTTTCTATCTTTTTGCTCACTTCTTCTGACATCACATCTGACATGCTGCTCTGCTATCTTACTTACTATTAAGCACTTCTGTCTGTTGATAGAAAAATATATTTAAAAATGTATCCACAACTTGTAAATCACACAAATTTCTGATTGGGGATGTAAAAGAAGCAGACCACCCATGATCCTAAAAGTAATAGAGTAGCAGACAACATGCTGCAAAGTGCCAGTGTGCAATTTATACATCACAATATAGTCATATAAATAAAATCTGGAGGGATCTGCAGGTGAATCTCACCATCTCCCAACATACAAATAGATCCCATCTGCCTTTAACAAAACAATAATGCTTTGTCATTTTGTGACGGATTTGAGGGAACAACATCACTAGCTTCAAGTTTGATATCAAAATTGCTTGGTTGGGTTAAAAGACCCTTCCTTTCACCAATACTGCTTTGTCCACAAAAAAATAAGTCTTTTTTTCCAATGCTAGGAAAAAAAAACAAAACATTCTTTGCACAATGCAACGCCATTTTAACACTTCATGCCCAATTTCTCTCACAACCTCCAGTGGTCAAATATTCTGTGAATATAATGATAGATGGTTGTTGCAATCATAAAAAAGTGCACATTCCAGTCAGAAAAACCACGTAATGTGTGGGAACACCTTGTGATTTGTCCTGTAGCAGCATCCTGGAAGTTATAGGTAGTGTACAATTTCTAAACACAACTTGAATATCTACTAAAAATCATTTCCTGCAGTTATTGTCGCCCAGCAGCACCTTGAAGTAAAAAAAAAAAAAGAAAAAGGAAAATAGTTAGGGCTAAAAAACTTCCTTAAAACCATGGACATTTCTGTCTATGTCAGACAAGAACAGATGAGAATTTTATTGTCTTTTAGACCATGCTAAAGAAATCTGAAAAGAGTTATCATTCAAACAACATTTTACTTGTGGGAAAAAAGTGAATGCAAAGAACACAGCAGCATCTCTGTTTACTGTGAAGACTGCCATTTTCTGTGTCAATCTGTTATTTAGATAGGACTTCCCGACATACAGAGAACTAATGAGAAATTCCATGTTTTCATGGAAGAAACTCTGGATTTTATTTCCAAAAACAAAAACATGCTACATGTTGGTGATTGGACATCAATCTGACACTGAAATAAGTGTTTATATGTTGCTACCTGGATCAAATTTACACCAAAAAATTATTAGCCTTTAAAAAAGTTTAGGTTTTTTTTTTTTTAACATTTTTATATATGTGTATTGTTCCTCATTAAAGCCAGTTTCCATCAGATTAATGAAAACTTAAATTAATGTTCTGATGTCCGACTAATAGGAAAAACAGAATAACTTCATGTCTATAAAAGACCCCCTAATCAGTAAATATAAACCACGTTTTAACAAAGGCAGACCAGCTATTCATGCTGTCGTCCTTGTCGGCAGACACAAGGTTCTTTTGACTCACCACCTCAGTAATGGTGGTGCCACAAGACGGTGCAAAGCACAAAATAGCCAACAGGTTGGTTTGCAGTTAACATATGATGCCATTTTGAGGAACCCTAAGCAGGCTGTAAAAGGATGTGCTTGCTGGATTTTAGAGCATCTGTCACAACAGGTGTTATTTTTAGGTGAATACATTTCAGAAATGGTAAGAACTTGTTCCTTGTTTTTCCATGTCTCCTTTTCCTCTTGTGTCTTTGTATTTTGTATACTTCTATTGTCCCTATCAACATGCATCCTCTTAGATTTCCTTTGTCTCATTCTGCATTGTCCATCATTTTATATGTCTGTTCTCCACCACCCTCTAGCTCGCATCTGTATGTCTCAATCTCTCCTGTAGCCACCATAACCAGTTATTTATACCTTGTACCTTTTTCACTCTATTATCCCATCATTTCTCTTTACAGGTCCATCTCACCTTTTCCTGCCTCTTTTATCTTCCCCTTCTCCCTTTTAATAGCCCCCCGGATATCAACTGCCTCTGATGGCTATCGTTTTCCCTGTAGCTTTTTTTCTGTTCTGCGTCCATGCCCCCATCCTTCCATCAATAAGAATTTATACCAAGGCTGGGAGCAAGCAGGACTAGAGCAGGGAGAGACCTGAGAGAGAGGGATAACGCTAGAGGAGAGATCACAGTGAGCATTAGATGAAGTGCAAGAATGCTAAGATGAATTGTAAACAAGGAAGAGCTCCTAAGGCTGAACTAATTAAATTCCACTTGGAGTGAGGTTAGCAGCTGTCATAAGGAAATCTAACTGGGATACAGGGAAAAGAGAGAGAATAGGTATGATAACAAAGGAGCAAGTTAGAGTTAGGCCAAAAGATTGGAAAAGATATAAGAAAAAGATCGAGAGAGAGATAACTCCTCTGGCCAGACTAATTGAATTCCAATTTTCCCTCTGAGATTGGTTAGCAGCAGCAGGCCGACAGGAAGGCAGACAGGCTGCCCCCAGCATGGATCAACTCTATCCAACCAATCACACTAATACAGTGTTTATGTCCAATCCAGTAGAGCCAAGTCAATAGTGCAAAGCCAAGAGGGAGTTAATGGAGCCAGAGTCAACTAAAGAAAAACAGATATATGATATATAAAAAACACATATATA
>JBAMHX010000018.1:19009519-19020006 GCA_037177515.1 Pseudomugil tenellus | reverse complement strand
AGGCCGGTTCGTGCCAGCAGGAAATTGAGTGCAGCTGCTCCCCGTCACTGGAGGCGGGACCACAGTCTTCTTCCACAAACTTTAAAAATCTTGTAAATCTTAAACCAAACCAGGCTGCGGCCGTAACAAACATATATAAACCAGTTTGTTGTTGAAAATGTTGAAATGTAGTTGTTCACTGTGTGAAGATTAAATTAAGTTACAAGTTTAAGGAGCCAGGTTGCTTGTCAACTAGGAATGTAACAATGCTTTGTGAATCTGTTGACTAACTAATTCAAGCCTATTAAAATGTCAGTCCATGTAGAAAATAAATCAATTGACCACCAAAGATCTATAAATAAACTCCCAGACGCACAGTACACAAAGCACATACAATACGCAACGTACGCAAAGTATGTAATCTGGCATGCTTGACCCGGACGTCATTATTGCGTATTGTATTTGTGAATTGCAGCAGCGCCACTAAGGAGTGTGGAAGATAAGGGTGAGACTTTCTTTAAATATTGGAATTAAATAAATGTGTTGTCTTTTTATGCTTTATTAACAGTATTCCAAAGTATCAGCCACGTTTCTGTTTTTGAGACAGGGTTGGTGAGTTGGGCACAAAAAATACATTTCAAACTGTTAAAATAATGTTGCTGAGCAAAACAACATTTCAGAAAGGCATGATTCAGACAAATATGACTGAAGTTATATGAAGTTTGTTAGACACACATTCTCATAATAAATCACCTAATAAGATCACAGTTATGTGTGTGTATTGGTTCGGGTTGCAGGTTCTATGTCGATAGCGCTGCTTTGACTGCTGAATGTAGCAAATCATTACGGTAAAAATAATAACGGATGCATGCGAGTTCAGGTTGGAAAAACTGGACCTGTCCAGGACTGTGTCAAAAGCCAGAGATTTAATTCATTCAGCTTTCCACCATGTGTCTGAGATGGGCCAGTTTCACATATTTCATAATCTCCTCCAGTGCAGGGCTAATACTTCTTTTTCTTTAGCTACCTTTTGTACATGTAGCCAAGTAGGTTTTCAGTTTTCATAAGTTTCATCTTAAAGTAAAAACTGGAGTAGCTTACTGATGTGAGGGGATGGGATGAAAAATGTCTTAAACACATTTTGTCACGATGCGGCGAGGTGGTGGACCCAAATGCAGGAAAGGAGAAGGCAGCCAGATGCAAAATAACTGGATATATTAACAGAATTACCAAAAGAACTACACAATAACTCACCACAAATTAATCTAATGAACCAGCAAGGGGTAAAGAAAACCAAGGGTATAAATGCACTGAAAATAGAAGACACAGGTGGAAACAATGACCAAAATCAAACCCCAGGTGAAACTAATTAACAAGATATAAAGCAAAAACAGAAACAAAGGGCAAAACAGGAAAAACTACAAAATAAAACAGGAAACCAACGTAACCTAACCCAAAACCATAACATATTTGCTGCAAAACCAAGAAGACATTACTTCTGTCATCCCTGTCTCTCTCTCCCTTTCTTTCACTGTCCCTCTTTCTGTCTTTAGTCTTGTTACTTGTTACTGTAGAAGCGTGTTTTCTTGTTTGTAGCCTTAAAAAAAGAGTTTGAGCAGTTCTGTAAGCTCTGATTCCAACCAGCAGGTGCATGTTGATCCAAAACGGTTTGATCTAGTGAAAGATGACCCCTGTTGTTTCCACTATTTTTACTCAGGTATTTTTCTTGTACCTTGTGTTTTTTGGTAGTTTACAAAAGCCAATTGGTTTACTACTGCCACCAAGTGTTCTGGAGTAGAATCTTCCCAACACTTGGCAATCTCAAAGCTACCTCTCTGCTATTTTTTGCCAAGCTATTGTGTTCGTCCCCTATTTGAGAATCACTTCATTACCGAATAACTCAGAAGTGAATGCAACATCATAATAGAAATGTGAGAAGGTCCTGGCTTTTTTACAATTTCTTCATGGCACGTTTGAACAGGGTTAATGAGTTTTCCAAAGGGCTCAACCTTAGGCAGTAAAGAAATAGCAGCTTTCAAAGCTCCTAGTCTAAATATTAGGACATTTTCTTTCTCATGCTGCAAAGTTGCTTGTGTGAGAGCCTCAGCATTAGTATTCCATCACTTAATATTGAACCTAATATCACATTTTGTTTTAAAAGTAATATCCTGACTTTTTCAGCTTCTTTGCCGTCTTAAAGTGTTGAAAAATGTTTTTCAGTTGCTAAACTTCTTTTTAGGTGTAATGTATTTAGTCAGGCAAGACTGCAATGTCCACACAGGTTCATAAAAAAATTCTGGTTGTCCTTTTTCATTATGTGTTGACATTTCTTGATGAATCTATACTTGGTGTGTTAGTTGTGAATAAATGTTTCCTGCAGAAAGTCAGAACATTTAACTAAAGTATGAATGAGTATGACGTTTAAGTAGAATATAAAATGATAGCATTATTAAATCCCTTAAGGTATATGTGATTTTTAACAGCCTGTTTATGCAATCTTTCAAAGCAATCTGATGACAACACTATAAAGGCTTAATAATATGATTTCACATAAAGCTGTCTGTCCAGTAAACATTTAACTCAAATAACGCACTTAACTATGTTTCAGCTGTGCTACAGATAGAACCTAATGGATATTTTGGCGACTTGATAAATGTTAGTATACTGCAACTAGTAATATAACTGTAATTGTTAATGAGAATAGTTTATCGGTGTTTGTACATCTCTTGGCAAACATTTTAATATCCTCAGAGTAGGGCTCGGGTATATAACCTCAAATTAATATCACGTTTAAATAAATCAACTACCTTGATTGCAATTAATTAGCAGTATTTATCATTTAGGTTTACTAGTTAATGTTTTTTGTTGCAAATGTTACTTCCATGCTTTTTTTACATTGTCATAGTTTCTAGGCGATACATCCACCGTTCAGAGTTCACCTTCCAGTTCCAATAAAATTTTCAGGCAATGATAAACATGGTGATACTAAAGGAGTTCATCATGGTATATACTCACAGGTAGTTCAGTAGACAGCAAAGATCTGTTTAGCCATTGAATATGTTGTTGGTTCTTTGCTCAACACTACCCCCACATTGTCTGTCCTCTTCTGTTTATGACAGGTCATACGGAATAACAACATTAGTTACCATAGTTACGCAGATGACACACAGATTTATATTACAGTGTCACCAGGATGCCGAGGTCCTTTACAGAACATTAGTAAATGCATTGACGACATTAATGACTGGATGTGTCTAAGCTTTCTTCAGCCAAACAAAAACAAAATTAAAGTGATTGTTTTTGGAGACAAAGAGAAACAATTGGAGGTTGCCACAGAGCTTCACTCTATACACCTAAAAGCCACCAATCAGGCCAGAAATCTGGGAGTAATGATGGACACAGACCTACATTTTGAAAAACACATTAAGGCAATAACAAAATCAGCTACTATAACCTTAAGAATATATCAAGGATAAAAGATCTGATGTCACAGTAGGACCTTGAGAAACTAGTCCATACTTTCATCTTTAGTTGGCTTGATTACTGTAACAGTGCCTTTACGAGTCTTCCTAAAAAAATCAACTAAATACCTGCAGCTAATCCAGAACTCTGCTGCTAGAATCCTCACTAAGACTAAGAAAGTTAATCACATCAGTCAAGTTCTGAGGTCTTTACACTGGCTGCCTGTCTGTCAGAGGATAGACTCATAAGTTCTATTACTGGTTTATAACGCTCTGAATAGTTTAGGTCCAAAATACATCAAAGACCACTTGATCCAGTATGTACCTATTAGACCCCTCAGGTCATCTGGATCTGGTCTTTTATCAGTTCCCAGAGTCAGAACAAGACAAGGTAAATCTGCATTCAGCTTCTATGCTCCACATGTCTGGAACAAACTCTCAGAAAGCCTCAGATCAGCTGAAACAATCAGTTTATTTAAATCCAGGTTAAAGGCCCTCCTGTTCTAAGCTGCATGTCAATAATTTCTATTTTCTATTACCCTAAGTTTTTATGTTTATGTTATCTGAAATTTGTTTATTTACATTAATCACAGAGAAAATATGTATAGTACCAGATTATAGCTCTCAGAACTAATTTCCATCCAGTCCCTAGACTAACAAGACACACAAACATGTATTAAGAACAGAAAAAAATGCAAGAAATACAGATAAGTTAGTGCTGGCATGTCTGTATATTTAAAATGTTTGTTTTGTTTATCTACAGAATGTTTTTAAGTATTTGCATAATTTAAGTTCTGCTGGAAGTTTATTCCATTCTGTTATTAATTGATCAAAGTTTATTCTTTTTTAATTATGTCTTTTTATTTACATTATTTTATTAATTTTAATTGCCATTTCCTATTTATTAGTTTGAATTATATTATTAATTTGAAATAATGCTTGTGTTTTATTGTTTTAATATTCTGTGAAGCACTTTGACTCACTTTGAATTGTGCTATACAAATAAACTTACCTTGCCTTGGTGGAACTCACTGACTTGAAGGCTTTGGATCAATGGAAGCCTCAATATCCGCATTAAGCATAGTGTGTAAATGGGCCTTAAAACTAACCAGTCTGAACTCCAAAAAATATAAAAGAGATGTTACAAAATTTCAGTTAATACATCTACAGTAAGTTTGAATAACCTGGTGTGTATCTGAATACTAATTACATTATGACTAAAATGAAAAAAACATGCACTTGCACATTACTTTATTTACCCCAAATTACAGGAACTGACTGAGCCCAGCATACATATAAAGTTGCATATATTGCTGCCTGAGACAAAAGTTATATAGCCTGACTTTAATAGTCATATCTGACTTTTAACATCAAAGCTGTCACCAACTTTATAGCAACTTCAAAACACTGACAGAATAAAAAGAAAATGTCTCCTAAGAATATCCAGGATGTTTTTATCTGCGGTAGACTGAATTACTGTAATGGCCCTTCAACTAGACTTTCCAAAAAGAGCTTTAAGGGCTGTAACTCATCCAAAATACTGCTGCTAGAATCTTAATCGGGACTATGTAATCTGAACACATCAGACCAGGTATAAATTCTTTAAAATGACCTAACAGTCTGTCACAAAATAGCTTTTATAAGTGTAATACTAGTTCACAAATTCCAGAAAAAATTTGTCATAGCTTCATAAACATAAGACAGCTCTTATGTACAGGTCCTCTAGTCAGCTAGTAGAATGTGGGCCTTACATCTGTAAATACTTTACATCAAAGCAATGACAGTCCTAGGAATAGGAATAGAAAACTGGTTCCACATTTTCCAAAGCACCAAAAATCATGTGCTTCTGGAGCTAGCCTGCTCACTGATTACAAATGAAGAATGTGGAAACCAGAGGCCTGTACTATGAAGCATGATTAACTCCATCCGCACTTATCTCTGTTCTCTGGATTGACCCAGAAAACACATTGAGAATCTGGGAGAAGCTAAACTACGAAGCTCGTCATCAACTTGATCGCTTTATCTAGAACTTTCCATTTAAGATAAATGCACGTTCACATAAAAAAGGTGGCTTGGAGGTTCTGACCAATCGGAATCATGGACAAACAGAGCAGCGTATTTTACTATGGAGGAGCAGACTATCATTCTCCACAAAAAGCAGGAAGGAATGCTGGCAGAAAATAGTGACTCCATTAATGCGGAAGTTCACCAGATCATCTGATATTAATTAATGGGACAATGTGTGTGGAAACAATTACCCACCATTATAAACCTCCGTTTTAGATGCAACCACAGTGCAACTAAATAAACATGGGAGCAAGTAGGGATCAAATATAAAAACATATGTCAAAGCGTTCAGTAACAAGACCTTATTACTGTATCTGTTTTGTGGATGAAACGTGAATGCGGTGCGCAGTGTCTGGGGGACAGTAAGCGTAAAAAGGTGACATGTATCTCATCCTATCTAATGTAAATCTGGACCTTTGGTACATCATGTCAGTCTAACGGGTTGGGTCTGTTTCCTGAAGCAGCGCTTTAGCAGGCCTAAGATTTATTTGTTGCCAGAAGAAGAAAAAAATCAGTGTGGTGTGGTCACATTTCTTTCTATTCATCTATCTTTATGTTAAGCAGATCATTATTTAGCAATTAGCTCATATGCACTTCTAGGAAATTTGGAAGGGGGACTTACTTTCCAACATGCACTTTGGCAGAAAAAAGATGTGTATACAGTTGTGTGATGATTAGTTGTTTTATAAAATTAGTATTTATGAATTTATTTTAAAGGTAGGCGATCACCACCACGTGATCTGTAAGTCAGATATTTAAATTGTTTGTTGTTTAAAGTGTTTATTTAATGTGGCAGAGATTGCATTATAAAGTTACACAATACACTCATCAGTGTTTTTTTTTATTGCATTCTTGCTTTACTTAGTATAAAAACATTTATGGATAGTCCTTTTATATATTAAGAGATGTATTTTTCCCTTTTAAACAGTCACGTTTTAGTATCCATATCAGTTTGAAAATATTTTTATCTTAATAATTTTGTGAAAATTGTTTGTGGAGTTGAAAAATGTTAAACTAAGTTTGCCTTGTTTTGTTTAGTGAATAGCGAGACAGGTTTTTCACACTGTAAACTCATGTTGTATAACTGTTTCCTCCGCAGAAAATTAGATCAAGAATTAATGAGGGGAATTGAAAAAGAAGTGGATCGATAGGCATAAGTGATAATGTTATCAATATCAATAACATCTTATTTACATCCCAAATGAACAGAAATTACTGTTTACTCCCTGTGCATCTTAAATATGGTCCCAATTGGGCGTTTAAGAGTTTTTCTGACCAATTTCAAGTTTGAAAACTTGTAATACATAATGAATTAGAGTTTAAGCTTTGCAATGTATGCCCATGAGATATGGAAGGCCATTTGAGTTGAAACCTTTTCACCCATGATGTGTCAGTGAGTTACAGTTTGGTCCCAGAAGGTTGTTGCTTTGAGCCCTAATGAAGAGCAGTATGTCTATAGCATATGGCAGGAGTCATGGTGTTCGTACAGACATGCAGGGCCAGTTGAAACATGTGAAGGTTGCAATGATGCATATGTACATGTATGTTTATATGCTCTAATACATCGTGCATGCACCAATAATCTTGTTGACATGCTTGCATATGTAGGTTTTGTGTTCAGATTAAAAGTGTCCATGAGCGTGTATTTGTGGATGGCAGTGGGTTGCACCATTTGCCAACAAGCCTGGCGCGAGAGACCTAACAGACGGCCTGGTTTCTCATCAGTGCGGATCAGTGGCCGAATGTAAGGCCTGGGAGCACCTGCTGGGTAGACAGACTGTCAACCACATCAAGTAGACAAATGTGGCTAGCAAGGGCCTGGGGGCAGGTGACAAGGTCAGGGGTCATGTAATAACAGTCAGCTGTTCTGATGTACAACCCATTCCCATTGCTGCTTTTGAAATGTCTTTCGCTGTAGCAGTGTTGTTGTCCGGCCTGTCACAAATATCTGTTGTATAATTATAGTTATTTTAGATGATCTATTGCATCTTCATCTGAATAAAACAGCTGGATTTTGCATTTTGCTTTCCACAACATGTCTCCTGCTGTATGTTTACCTGCAACATGTAACTTGGCAAACATAAAAGGCAAAACAGACATCTTTTATAAAACGAGTTGTCTTAATAGTTCTTTAACTTAATTAACTTTTAATCTGTATAAAGTGTATTGTTTGAGTGGGTTTATTTTGTAATAATGGGCTAAAGCAGGTCAGATATTTGCATGACAGTTTAATTGACAGTTCTAAATGTTGGCTGTATTCATGATTGATTAGGGTGATGATAAGTATCAAGAGACGTCAAGTAGTACTATTGACTTGCGGCTTTTAGTATAACTAATTGGCAGCTTTCATAGAGAAAAGCAAATGCTGGAGCAGGAGAATATTTGGCATAGTTGCTGAAAGATTAAATTGCTATCCAAGTAGTTCTGAGTTATTTTTCTTTTTGCGTCTTAATAGATTGATGTAAAATAATGTGATCTTTAGCAACCTCTTTGCTTTTAATTGGTTTGCTTTCTAAGCACTTTAGATCTGCACACCTTCCATAGAACAATTTTCGATCACTTATGTTTAATGAAAATTATTTGAACATTTAAGTGAAATAGGAAAAAATATGACAGCAGAATAAAAAGAGCTCATCTTCATTCCTCTTAATATGCACTTGAGGTAATTTTCAGCCAAGAATGACTCCATAATTTCACACTCATCTATCTAAAATATTTTTAAAAAGAAAATGAAATATTTGTTACATATCCAAGTAATGCAAATTACGTTTTAGCCTTTGTGTCATAACAAGGCATTGCCTGGGTGTCTTAGAGACATAACAAATAGACTGTAATGCCCTAAAAGACATTAACAGTAATGACCTTACTCATTTGACACCATTACAATTACCAAACCCAGAGGCTCGGCTGCTCGTCTCTTTTCATAGTCTCTCCCCTTCTCACTTTCTCTGTCACACTCTTTCTGTCATTTTCGCTCCAGTGCTGTGATTCAACTCGCAGTTTGATTCACAATCACTTATCATGCATATATCATCCCAGCAAGACGTGTCTTCATCAGTCAGAACACGGTGACGAGCATTAAACACCCACAATTGGACATTAATAGTGTGGACACATTTTATCTTTAAACACCTTCATGAAATTTGATGATGGGTGCAAAAGTAGGGCAGTAAATTAGTACAAAACTGGTAGAACTAATTAGCCACTGTTTTGCTTAGGGAGGATGGAAGGAAGAGAGCATGAGAGATGATATGTGTTTAACAGATGATCTATACGCAGGGTGCTTTGCAGTAATAACCCCTGCTGAGAGAAATTATTGTTGTAAACAGAAGCTTGAATCTCATAAATGCATCTACATTCATTTGACTTGGTGGGCCTCACAATGGCGGTTTTGGCAGAAGGCAATATCTCTCTATGCAAGAATAGCTTTAGCATGATTGGCATCCTTGAAAAAGCTGAGAAATATTAGTGGGCAAATGAGAAGAAAGAGGTGAGATAATGCTTGCCATTTAGTGAGAAAACCAGCACAACCATGATAACTTCAGTGTGAACCTTTATTTATCTAAAGTGCTGTGTCACCCACAGTAAAGCCTGGAAGAAGCCGAATCGGGTAAGAAATGATTGTGAATTTCATGAAGGGTTATCTTTTTGACAGTAATTATTTTTTTTAATATTATAGAGTAGGGTAACCACAATGAAATGGTCTAGGTGTACTTCTCTAAAAGGGCTTTTCTGCTGCTGTTCTGAAAACTTTGCGATCTTTAAGATGCTGTCAGCATGAACATCCTTCTCCGCTTACTCTACTGTGTGCTAACTTCTCATAAATCTTGCTGAATGGCTTTCACTTACATAGTGCTTTATTCTCATCTCTTGATGACCAAAGTGCTTTACAGATCCTGCTATTCACCCATTCATGCTAGCAGTAAAGCATGAACGCGCCCATTCATGCTGCCATGCACACAGGCTTGGCCGTCAGGAGCAACCAGGGGTTCAGTGTGTTGCTTAAGGACAAGACACTGAACCCCCTGAACAATTCAACACACAAAGTGGGAACCGAACCCATGACCCACTAATCAGAAGTCGGCCACAATACAACTGCGCCACAGCCACCCGGAGATTATTTACCTCTCAGGAGATCATCTCTTCATCTTTAAGGAGATGATTTATCTCTAAAATAAGGAAAATGTGCTTGGCTGGGGGAGAAAGTAAGACTTTAAAACAAGCATAACCTCTCAGTATAGTATTTTAGAAATAGTTGACATGACAAATAGGCAGGGTGGATATAGGAAGTGAACCTTGTGATCTAGATGGGCACCTACATACATACCTATACAGCTTATGCTACTTGTGCCACCAGATCTAAATGCAGTGTCTGATGTGTGAGCAGATTGCACTGGTTTGCACCGGTATGTAGATAGTGTGGGCCAACTAAGGGCCATTTACTAAGATCTCATTTTGCATGTACTAATTAGCGTGTGGCATTTAGCGTGTGAGGCGGCGCCGTGATTAGTACGTGATCTACTAAGATTGCTCGCAAATATTGTGCAGTGTTGGAGACACGCCTATTTAAATGAGGATTTAGCGTGTCACGGTTTTCATGATGACAACTTTCCAAAACCACAAGTGAAAATACAAGTTTGATCCGATGGATCAAATAAAAATTAAATTAAATGAAAATGAAACGAATGTGTGTTTTTGGTTTCTGTATATATGCTCAGAGTTTGTGGGAGGTACAAGCTGCACATGAGTGCAGTTAATTCCTCCTATAACACCAGGGAATCCAGCCACCTCCAAAAAAAACCTTGTTTTGTCTTATTCAAAGAATCTCGAGAGCTTGGAAACCTAATCCGGCGCGACATTGCATCTAGGAATTCAGTCAACACATTTAAAAGACGTGACTGGGAGATCGCTGCTGTGTTAGCTACTGTACGCTGGAATGACCCAGATGCCAAAAACTCTAGACTTGCCAGGAGTTTAATT
>JBAMHX010000018.1:18980111-19000345 GCA_037177515.1 Pseudomugil tenellus | reverse complement strand
GTTCCTGTCAATAATCTAGCTGCTGCATTTTGAACAAGCTGAAAACCTTTTAAAGAACTTTTAGGGCATGCTGCTAGCCTTGCCATCTATTATGGTGCCTGACCTTGTGGTATTGCGGCTTTATAGTTTTGAGCTTGTTGATCACTTGCTGTTTGGTTTTATTTATCTGGTACTTCTCCAACTTGGCTTGGATGCGGTCATAAACAACAGAATCCCGGGCTGTTCCCTGCACACCATTTCTTATACTTTTATCAGCCCTTTCTGCCAGAAGTTCTTTGACTTCTTGGCTGTCCAGTTCATTGCTATTTTCTTATCTTTTGGTTACTGACGTTAGCTTCTAGTCTTCCCTGTTTACGTTTTGTAGGAAATGACGTGATCATTTTGTGCAGTAGCATGTACCCTCCTGTCTCCCCTTCCCTTCCCCTCAGGTTAATGTCCACACATTAACCTGGTTGTCTGAACATGATTTGTCTACCCGGTAATTAAGTGTACATTGTACTAGGTCTTCAAGCGGGTAAAGTCTGCGTAGATCTACCCGCTTAATGTCCGGACAGTACCTTTCGGACATCAGGAATAAAAAGTCAATGTTTGCGCAATATCCGGGTAACGGAGCAAGTCTGAAAGGGGCTTAAGACTCATTCATTTGAGTCAGCTATTTGGGAGTAAGGATACATGGTAAACCTGTTGAATTGTGGCCCTTGTAGGACTGAATTGAGTACCCCTCCCATAGAGGGAAAAAAGTGAGACTAAAAAGTGTATAGCTCTTTTAGGAATGATAGTGATGACAATGCAATTTTATTTATGAAACAGTGTTGGGAGTAACTGCGTTTGATGACACCCCTGCAAATGCAATGATGATTGGCTTGTTGGGCGAATACCTTGGTCTGTGAGTGCTCTGCTTAGGCTGGCTTCTTCACTGTGTCTCAATCATATTGTTGGCATACTTCGAAGTGCTGATTTGAGGTATGCATTTGTGATACTGGCGCTCCAAGTGCTGGTTCTAAGGGTACTTCGGATCCACACTTCAAATGCGCACTTCGTTTGGGACCAAAGCTTAGCTTAATAGCTTATCCTTAGCTTATCCTTCGTTGTCTCCAATACCCAGAAGAGATTGCTCACCAAATAGAAAAGAAATAGCTGCAGTCGAGTGTTGGAGAAGACATTTTTTATCCATATAACTATAACTAATTACACATATATTTGTTCTAAAAGACAAGCTGAGATGGCAGCAGCACTGTGTCCCATGACCAGAAATAAATTTTATTAAATGCATCATGATTTTTTTTTCACTGACGTTTATGTTAGAATTTTGACATACTTTTAATAAAAAAAAAAAAAATGCCCCAAAAGTTTATCTTTTGTGAAATATTTGGATCATTAATTGGATAAACAACATATGAAATTGCTAGGTAACAAAGATCTGGAGCACATCTCTGACGAACTGGAAGTACAGACACTACTCCATGCTAAGTGGAATTAAAACAAGAATTTTGTGCCTCACCGAATATCTATTAGTAGAATAGTGTTTATTTGAACAGTATTCCTAAAATATAGTTAAACAGGCCTACAGTACTTAATGGCCTTATTTGCCTTTTTTTCTTTTGACCCAAGTTTTGATCTGTGTGTATTTGTCTTGTACTTGAACACAAAGTGAATTTTAATTCAATACTTATTTTTTGTATATATTCAGTTACTTCAATTGATGCATATGAGTATGGATAAAAATGCTCATTAACACTAACAATTAGTGCATGTCAACTAACATAGTCACCGCAGTATTAAGGTAAAACCTGTGAGAACGCTAAAGTTTTATGTTAAGTAATAAAAGTTGTCTTTGTGGTAGCTTGATATCAGGTCAGCAAAGAGCTTGTTGTAAAGAGTGGGATCACAGAAACTAAAGGTACTTTCAGCAGCCTTGGATTTAGTAGCTAGGAACAAGTTAGACTTGCTTCTGCTGAGCTGGGACCTGAGGGGTCACACAAAAATGAAAATCCTTCTATTTTTTCCCCACATGATTGTAAGACCATGGGTTGTTACCACCTGGCAGTCAGCCACACTAGAAGGAATCTGTTTCTGTATGTCCCATGTTCATTATACTGTTTGTGCCCTTTTCCCCTCTTTGCTGGGCTAATCTGGCCTGACAGGATGGGTTTAACATTACACAAACCCTGGAGCCATCCTGCGACTTACTAATTAACTCTGCTTATCAGCCAGTCCTGTATGAAACGATATTATTTTACAGTATGGCCATGATCTTCATCAGATGGTAAAATCACTTTTGAGGAAAGTAACTTTATATGTTCAAGTTAAAACTATCATTGAAGTCGGGACACTTAATTTATGTGAATGATTTCTTTCTTTCTTGTAATTTACCTTGAAACGTTGGTATAAGCGTACCTTAAATTCAATTTCAGGTTTCTAATATCGCTCCACCTTGTAGTTACTCTTCAGTTTTTAAGGTTCAGTCGGCATTATTCCTTCAGATATGAACTGCACATTCTTTCAGGAGGGTTTTAGATAAATTGATTACACCAGCTGGGAAAATATAACCTTCTAAAAAACATTCTCTGTCTTGAAGCTCACAGACTTTTCTTACTGTACCTCCCAATAGTAAGAATCCATTTGTAGCTTATAAAGTAGAAAAACAACTTTAGTCACGGAATGATATATTTAAATTGCTTATAATTATTTTTCTCATTGTCCAATGTGTGTTTTTATAAAGAAAATAATCACAGCTATATTTAAAAAGACCATCACAATGGTTTTATGAGGGCTATATAGGTTACTTGCTTAATCCTAAAATGGGATAACATAGCATGCCTTTTTCTGCTCTGTGTGGACAAATGAAAGCACAGCAAGATACAGAGAGAATATTCAAACTCTACAGAACATATCCCAGCAAACAGGCAAGATTTAGCCCAAGTCTTCCTTGCTGTGAGGTGATGGTGCTTGTTATAGTAAAAACAGATTGAATCTTTATGAAGACATGTCCATCACAAAACTGCAGAACATCCAGAGCTGCTAACAAGTGAGAAACAACATTAAAGCTTCTTTATGGTTAGAAACCCTGATTTAATCTTCAAGTACTTCATCTTTACAAGTAGAACAACTAAATAAGTGAGATGTAAAAGTTATGGTCATATTTTTCTGGGATGATGAGACTTCAGAGGCTTTTGATGTTAAAATGATGGCCTTGTTAGCTCACTTCACCAATGTAGAAACCACTTCTAAAAGTAATTTGGACTGAGACTTTATGGTGCATTGGCATGAAGGTGCCAAATGATTTTCTTCAGAGGAAGGCAGTGGATGAGAAGGATTATTAGTCAGTATGAATGACCATAGAAGCAGATGTTGCTAAGAAGGTGGGGTGCTTGGTTTTCAATCAGAAATGGCAGGTTTTATTCGAACTTCTCCAAATGTGTGTTTGAAAGTCTCTTTGGGAGTGCCTTAAAGTATTTTTCTCCCTTGTAATTTGTCTTGAATCAAAGCTTCTGGTAAATGGAGATAATGAAAATAGTTGGATCCTGAATCAGGCACCACTATGTAGAAAAACATTTGTGACTTGAATTTAAAATTAGATAAGCAAAGCCAGTGGTGATCAGTGAGTACAGGATTATCTACCGTTCTTGGTTGGTTGAACACCAAAATGTGGACCATCTGTCGGGGTAGCACTGTGCATGCTGAGAGATCAGCTAGAAAACAGCAATAGTTAATGCAGTTGAATGTGTTTTAAAATTGAAGGTGTCATCGTGCGGCTCATTCCAAAGAATACATTTTCAATCTTGGCCTAGGTGCATTTGACTAAAGTGTATGCATTTGCCCGGTGCCATTTCATGTTCGGTTTCAGTTTGTCAAGAAGCGAAGTTTTGATTTTTCTGAACATGTTTAAAGTTTTACCAAAAAACTAATATCCAACAAAAGATTCAAAGAAATTTGCTCAAATGCTTGTATACAGACTGTGTCCCCCAGATGTTTGCTTTTCTTGAGCTGATCAATGATGACATCATCATTAATGAGCACATGAAAAAGTAACAAGCACTAAACATTTGCTTTTCTGAGCTGCATCATCACCATAGTTTTTGCTACACTTCATCTGCAATTAAAAGTTTGTGAACAATTTGTGAGAGTTTCTCAGTGTCTTAGAAAACACTCGTGTTTTACTCAGACCGTTCATTCAGACATGTACTTACAGGTGTCTCCTTTTATGCCAGAACTTTCTCTGTCATTATTAGAATTGTTAATTGTTTAAGATTACATCACATTATATTACAATACATTACATTACAGTCCAAAGCAACTTACATCTAAGAATAAGAACAACACAAGGACACAAATCAAACAGTAGAGGACATCATAGATAAGTGCAGTCAAACTGCGGTAAGTTTAGTTGGGCACAGGTGTTGCGCGCAGTGCTAGATGCACAGGTTTTTTGTTCCCAAGGTCATAGAACCAATTTTCGCAAAGAACTAGAACAAAATTTCCCAAGTTAGTATAAATTTTATTTATCACACCTAAGTGCGGAAATCCTCCTTAAAGAACTGTGTCTTAAGCCTGTCTTGAAAGTAGATAAGGACTCTGCAGAGCAAACAGAGTTTGGCAGTTTGTTTCACCACTGAGGAACAACAGAGGAGACGAGTCTCGCTTGTTATTTCAACGGTAAAGTTCAAGAGCTTAAGTTACAAATATTTATCAAGTACAAGTGGAAGTAGTTTTTTTTGGAACAAATGATAAACAAAGTTAACCATGCATTAAGTAATTTGATGTTATAATTGGCTTGAAACAATGAATGACTGACTTAATATGTTTCAAAAATATTGAAGATAGCTTCAAATTTACATAACAGATAACGACTTATTTCTTTAATAGTCAGTGCCTGTACCAAACAATTACATAACAATATTTCCTCACAGCAGCATCAAGCCAGATGTTTTTATTCTATAGATACTTTTACACATTCAGTTGAGAGACAGTAATGAGGGATGGAAGTTCATGTTTATGCAAAATGGGGTCAGATGGGTGAGGGGAATATACATGTGCTCTGTTTGTGTGTGTGTGTAATTATGGGTGTGTGTGAAAGAAAACTTTAATGAAGTGTGTGTTGTTAAATTGTTTGACGCTCTGTTGTGTGAAGGCTTTTAAATCCTTTTTTGTTTAATATGTATAACTTGTTTTTATATTGTATAGCCCTTCAGAAATTTTAATTTGATTTGTTTATTAAGCTGTATTAAGTTTGAGCAGTATTCCTAAAATATAGTTACATAGATACACATACTATACATTATAAACACAATAAAAACACCAACCAACCCATTTTTACAGAATTGATCATTATTTTCCAATGAACCAATTAAATCTATACTGTTTGTATACTTTGTTAAATTTGTCCAGACTAAACATAGAACTGCAGCATTTAGCTTTTACACTGCACAGACAGGAAACAAACTGCCAGTAGACATTACATTTTTACCAAATGTAGAAACTTTTAAATCCAGGCTGAAAATATGGCTTTTTTTTTTTTTGCTTTTCTCTGAATGAATTCTGCACAGAAACCTTTAACTGATCCTGCTTTTAATGATTTTAACTTAATTCAATATTTTAATAGAGATTTTTGCTATTTCGAACTGTTTTGTCTTTAAAAACACCTGTGATGCTTTAGATGTTTTTATGTAAGGCATTTTGAATGGCCTTGTACATTAAATATGCTGTAGAAATAAACTTGCTTTGTCAGTCAACCAGTCCACACTGGAATGTTTCTACCAGCACATCCAATGGCATTAGCAAGCCATGAACAATTAAAAACCATTAGATCTAGTTGAAAAACTAAGTAGGCTATCATTCTGAGTATCCATCTTTTCTGTTTACTTATATCAGAGTGATTTTTCTGTACTTTGTGTAATTAGTAGAAGTCATCCAGCCAGGCAGCAATATACAGAATAAGTCAAAGAGAGTAAACTTTGTTCCAGTTCAGGGTTTCACAATATTATAGATGTTGGAAACTTAAACAAATTAAACTTTATTATTATTATTATTATTATTATTATTATTAATGGCTGCAGCCTCACAGCAAGCAGGTTGCCGGTTCGATCCCCGGCTCGGGCGGTGGCCTGTGTGGAGTTTGCATGTTGTCCCCATGTTAGCGTGGGTTCTCACCGGGTACTCCGGCTTCCTCCCACAGTCCAAAGACATGCAGCGTGGGGATTAGGCTGATTGGAGACTCTAAATTGGCCATAGGTGTGAGTGTGTGTGTGTGTGCATGGTTGTTTGTCTATGTGTGTGGCCCTGTGATAGGCTGGCGACCTGTCCAGGGTGTACCCTGCCTCTCGGCCTGTGTAGCTGGGATTGGCTCCAGCCCCCCTGCGACCCTGTTTGGGAATAAGCGATAGAAAATGGATGGATGGATGGATTATTATTATTATTATCAATTAATAATAATGTTTTATTACTTTAAATTAGTTTTAATTATAAGTAGTAGAGTGGTAAAGAGTATGATTTGTGGTAGCTGTGATATTACCCTGATGGCAAAACATCTTTTTTTAAAACAGAGGTTTTATAGTTTGAGTGCTAGTATGAAACATTTTGGCAACTGAAGCTGTTGTTGGCAGAGGGCAGCAGTATTAGTAAAGCTGGCAGCATATGCGGAGAGATAGTTTAAAATAATGTGATGTGTGAGATGGAAGACATTGCCTATATGTTCTGTCATATTTATCCTCCACAGTTTGATAAAAATAGTTTTGTGACCTGATGTACCTAAAGAACCTCACATGGCTCGTATTAAATTATACCAATTATAAAAGTGGGACTAACAAATGAATTACATAAACAGCAGATGGCCTACACTAAATGCTGTTTTACCTAATTTAAATTTATGTATACTTAATTACAAAAATGATAACTTTAAATGTATGGATTGACCCCGTGGTTGACTGGTTGCCTGTCCATCCTTTAACCTGATATTTGCTGGGATTGGCTCCAGCTTTCCTGCAATCCTTAATTGAACTGACCAGAATTAATGAATCAATGAATGTGTGACACATTGTAGAGCAGTTTAATTACCATAAAATATCTTTGACACCAGTTTAGATTATGCATAAAACTTGTTGTAAACATTTTCACATTTAAGTTAGGCATTGTTCATGTTCAGAAATGCAAAGGTATAGTTTTCCACTAAATGGAAGATATATTTGTTCTCCTGTTCCGCCGTCTGTCTCATTGGCCGTCTGTCTCTTTTGGAATAGTTTACTTTTGGCTTTTAAATGTTCAAATGGTTTGGCACCTCCGTTCCTTTGTGAGCTTTCTCAGCATCATCCTGGTAGAGCTCTGAGATCAGGAGACCAGATGCTTTTAGTAGTCCATAGGACTCATCTCGTGGCTCGTGTAGACAGAACCTTTCCCTCAGCAGCTCCTAAACACTGGAGTGGTTTTCCTCTTTCTGTGAGATCTGCCACAGCTTTAAGGGATTTTCAGTTTCTTTTTAGGACTAATCTTTTTGCGCTGGCTTTTAACTCTAGTGAGCACAACTTGTATTGTACTTTATATTGTTGTTTTATGTTGTTATTCTTTATTCATTTTACTTACCTGTACGCGTTGATTATTTCATGGTATATGAACTTTATAAAGTTTGATGTCATGTTTTTAATATCTATGAGGAGAAAGTACCTTCATGATAACCCATCCACTATTAATAAAATATTATTATTTATTCAGTACGTTTTCATGAGACTCTTAATTCCAAATAAAAGTTAAATCCTCTAAAGAAATCATAAAAAACCATGTTAACAGCTCTTTTTAAAGCCAAATTAATAAAAAAAAGTGAAGTAGTACACTCGAGTTAAACTAGTACCTAAAAATATAATCAATATTGAAACAAAAATGGTTTTTAATATGTTGTTTTCCACATAGCCGAAAATGCGAAATGCAGGAAGTAATTTTTTCGTATTTCTGGTATCTGTGATTGCGTCACTTCTGTCGTCACATCGGAATTGAGGGAAGGCAAATAAATGTGTTGCAAATAAATGAATTCATAATTAATGTTATGACCCAGCTCAGCTAGGGGTTTTGAGTAGCAACAATGTGCTCTGTGATTATGGTAAACTGTAAGAAATGAATTTTATTTAATTCAAAAAGGGTATGTTGTACACAACAAGTGGTAAAAACCACAAAAGCTGCTCAAAACAACAAAACAATATAACAAATACCCAAGAAACATAAACTGGGATGGCAAGAATCCCCAAAGAACCAAAATGTACTGAAACAAAACAAAACAGGCCTCCTAAGGATGTTACACGAAATGGGGAGCAGCTCCAATAAACTTTCAATAGAAAACCCAAAACAACAAGAATACTTAATACAATACAAAACTTTCAAACCCTAGTAAATGTAAAAACAAAAATATAAAAAATATATATGTACATATATTAAATATCAAATTACTATGTAAAATTATACTTAAAAGCTAAACTATCCCAACTCAATCACTTATCAACTAACAAATAATGAACTAAAAAAACAAGTAGTACCGGAACAAACAAAAATCACAGCACACTATACAAATTTAAGTATTATAAATTTTCTAAATTTTCACAAATCTTAAATAAAGTAAACACCAGAAGATATTTCTTATTTACAAGGTGCACCAAGAATACCAAAATCACAGAAACAAATTTCAGAGTCACCAATCCAAAGTCCAATGCTAGCCAGGGAGAAGGCAGTCTGTCAGCAAACAGCTTCTCCCAGAATGAATGATGATGATGTGTCATTTTTGATTCCTGGTTTGAGGGCGATGATAAAATGATTTCAGCTGTGATGAATTCTGGAGGTGCAGATGAAAGTTGGTGTTGTTTGGGCAATCCTCTCCAGGTGAGAAAGAAATAAAAAGTTAATCTGTCTGTGTTATATTCAATTACAAATTTGTTGCGATACCAGTCATACCTCAGCTCAATTGATACTATGCAATCCTAACCTCTGTCTTCAGAATGAAAATGGTAATAAATTCGGGATATATTTCATGAATTTTAATATTGTTTTATTTTTAATAGTGTACATAATTTGTAACGCTTATAATATTAAATATTCACTTTTATAGCAGCTGATGTTGTCTACTTCTTGAATAAATGATAAAATAAGTACATGGTCACAAACACATAAAGAAACATCTCCCTAGGATCAACTTTATTTTTTCTCTGTTAATAGCATTGACACTTCAGTGCACTCTTTAGCCTCGATGGCATGATTATGTTGACGGTTTTGTGTTAAATAAGGCTGGTGCAGATGGGTATTAAAGGGGTAGTTATAGCCCACCACCCTCAGCAGCCTAAATTGGGCAGAAATAGCAATTGTTTAGGAAGCCTACAATAGACAAGCTGCACATAATAAAACTGTTTCATCTGCTGAACTGGATGTACAAAAAAAGAGTTCATTTTAAAGTAGATGAAGACCAAATTTTATTTCTCAAAAGTTTTATTTTGGGTTAAGATATAAAAAGATAAGAAAAAACAGACAAAGCCATTGTATAAATTTTAAGGTAAAAATACATCTGTACTCTTAGCGGTGAGAGGATAGAGAAAGTATTTTTACATGCACATTACCATTTCTACATTATCTGAAAATAGGCAGAAGGCTGTTTAGTCTGGCCGCTATAAAATTGCACAATAAACTTTGTTAATATGCACTTCATTACTATTGATAGTAGCTTATGGTTAATTTTATTTACCATTGTTGTTGGGTATGTTCTCTATCAAAGGAATAAGACACTTCAAACTCGTAGTAGACCTTTTCTCATTGCAATGGGGGAGATATCAGCGTTGCAACACCAAAGCGTGTCTGCCATCAAGTCCCAACCTTTTCTCCCCACATACATTGACTGTATAAATACTGGACAGCGCATACCATCACGTGACCCATAGGTTTCTGAAGAGCGGATTTGAAGCCAATTGGCGGGTTCTACCGTCGCCATCTTGGTGTTTCGTGTTATCAGAAAAATCCAAAAACGAATGAAAAGGTAGAGCTGAGAGGGCTTCTTACGGGGGAGCCGGCAGGAAGTACACAGCTGCAACCAGTGATAGCGCTCTAACACTCATCAATCAAAAGGACACGCCTCTAAATTTAAGGTTGAAGTAACATAAAAACTGAGGCCTTAGGAAAAAAAATCACCCCCACCAGAGTTGTCATGACAGAAAATTGTACTTAATAAACTGAAAAAAGATTGTGGAGCCACTCTGTAAACATGTTTATTTCAACTGTGAAATCGGACATTTTAACTTTGGAGTCTATGGGCATTGCTCTCGCTTGCAGCCAGTCATCTAGCGGTGAGGGGTGAAATGCAAGTATTTCTATTTCTGTATTTGCCTCACAATCAGCAGCCAGAGATTGCCGCCTGCCCATACAGCAGCTTTTATTACAAACAGCATACATCACAAGAGGAAACACGAGATGTTCACAAGGGGAAGCACAAGATGCTTGCGTTCAGTGAAGGTTCAGCAAAAGGTCAGAAAAACAAACAGTAAAGCAAACAGTTCTATTAATCAGAAACTCAGACAAGACAGCTTTCAAGCAGAAGCGTCGAAACTCTGAGCCAGACACAGAAACTTCAATATGTGTCAGATACAGAAACTTTCCAATATGTCAACATCTGTTTTATAAACCCTTACAGTTGTCATGTTGTTGATTTGTATTGTAGTGAGCGCTTAATTAAGGACACAGAACACTGAATGTTGCTGGACAAGTACATTTTCCCTGTTGGGATTATTTATATATATATCTTTAGTTTTTTATTAATAATGGTACATGTCATAGGAAAATGTATTAGGAAGTATTAGTCAACATCTATGCTTTTTTCTGCTTTGGATCAAGTGTAGATGATTTGCAGTGAATCTTGTCAACAGTAATTGGATTAATGAAAGCACAGTTTAAATACTAACATTCTTTTAAAGTTTCACTCAAATGAAGTGCTTACTCTTCTCTTTTCATGTCCATTTCTGGACATGGCTATTGTTTCTTAACATTGAACAATGTTCAGCACATAAGCTGCAGTTTTCATTGTACGAAAATTGTGACTGACACACAAAAGTAGGCATGTAGCTTTATTTTGAAGTTTTCACCTTGTGTGTTTTTTTAAAAAAAAGTGTGCTTCCCTGTTTGCTCCATTACACACCATCTTAACATGTCCCATAACCTACTATGTCACATCCAAGAAAGTGTAAATGCAGAAAAATATTTCTATTACACTTCTATTTCAAAACATATGAAAAACCACTATAGGAAAGTGTAAAAACATTTTAGCTATAAAATATAGCTTCTTCACAATGTAATTCACAATTTGTTTCAATAACTAGATTCTTATTGCTATATTTAGATTTTGTCTAATTCTAGATGTAGCTAATGGAAACTCAGCTTCTGGTTGATTAGGACCTTCCAATTCAGGCCAAGTATCCACTGTTAGCTTAAATTAGTTCTGAAATGGATTTGGTGGCTTTGTTGTTATTGGTTAATGCAAAGAAAGCACTATTGCAGCACTTAATTTTAGGGTCTTTAAAAACAAATGTATAAAAAGGAGCATGACACCCATCATATGCATTCTTCTTGTTGGGTGTTGATTTCATCATGCATCCCCACATACACATTTAAACTGGCACTTTTCCTTTCCTGAGTCTGTATTTTCCACACATTTAAAAGTGGAAGTCTTCCCAATGTATTATAATATATTATAAAATAAACACAGATTGTACCTGAAGCTATGCAGTGCATTTCACCTATGTTTTAGTTTTGTAACTCAGTCTGAAATTTTCTGTGGCATCTTTTTTTTCTGTGATGTACCTTTCCTTTTAGGTCTCTTTATCATCATTCTGTTTAAACCACTTTAGAGAGAATCAAATATTGCAGTAATAATCACACTGCAAGTTGCAGTTTCAGAAAGAGCTTGGAGGGTTGGAGCAGCAAGAGAACACAAATCAGACTGAAATGCTGAAAGGCAGTAAAACCAAAAGTCTAGCTTCATTCCAACACACACCACACATATGCTCACAGATTATGAGCACATAACTGTGCACTAGTTGTGATTAATCATGTATATATGTGTAGAATTGTCAGCATGCATGTGCGTGTAGCCACGTTGGTTCATTTTATTAGGCCAGGCAGTCAAAAGGAAGGTCATAGTAAAGGTGTTTAAGAAGGGCTGAGAAAGATGACTGAATCTGGTCACCATAGGACCTAATTGAACACAACAACAGAGTTTGGAAGAGACGGCAAGGAGCACTTAGTCTCAGGCCACCCATTTGAAAAGTGGTGTGATAAGACGTGCTGATAAGAGTAAAAATAGCATGGTCCAAATAGCCTGAGCATCTTATCAGCACTCCAAGCAGAGGAGACAGAGAGAATTTGGATTCTCTACAGTCTCTAAAGTAAAACCTTACAGCAGACTATTCACCCAGTAGACGTAAGGTAATGCTTTAGCTTTAAATTAATTTTGCAATGCAATTAGTAATATTTGTTCTTTTTTAATATCTTAAATCTGTCTGGTTTATGATTAAACAACCAAATATATAAACTGTAATAAAGTGGAGTCCACTACTAACTGGTGATCTCCTTGCAGAAAAGTAACTTACTTAATGCAGTAGCCTATTTAAACATTTATGAAAAGTGTAATTGTGGAGGATGACAAGCAATTTTCAGGTGCTGCCAAATGGATATGACCTGTGTTACCAGAGTCACCAGGGTAAAAGAACATAATCAAATGGAAAATTCTAATTCTTGGCTATCTGACGAGTTGGTGTATATGTCAGGCAGGGCCTGGTCACACAGCACTTTACGTCTTAATCACAGCCAAAACCCACCCAAAAGGTAGTCTCCGTGTCGAGTTTAAGACAAGCTACATTTGAATTGTAGACGTGGCAGTGTGCGGGGAAAAATCGGAACGTCGTCGGACAACTTTACTCCGTGGACAACAACTGCCGGCACCTGTGGTAAAAGCATGGTAAAGATGTGCAACACAGGTGAAACAGACGTGTTCCGGGAGTGATCAAAACTATAGATCATAGAAGTAATTAATTGTGTATTCGCAAAGGTGAACCTTCCATATATTAGACTAAAATAAAACAACAAATAAAGATAGCACAAATAAAAATATGAAGTACATTAGAAATAGAGAATAGAGAATGTAAATTGGGTGAAGAAAATATTCTTCTATTAAATTTTAGTTACAAGATAACTGTCTAAATCATCTTTATTTTAATTTCATATTCTCAACACGTAATCAACAATGCGACATACGCAATGAGGTCTTCTCGGAATCCAGTCACGCACCCAAATGTTCCGCACCACCCTCCTCCTTTTTTGTCCGTGAATAAGACGTAAAGCGCAGTGTGACCGGGCCCTTAGTTATTTGGCAACAGAGATTTATAGAACATATTTATATTGCACTTCTAAATGACATATGTGTCACATTTAGGAACAATGGTTTTGACATTAAAGAAACACAAATAATTACTTTACATTCCTGCAAACTGATTTCTCTGATCCAATGACAAAGCCTCATATATAAAGATTCTCATAATTTAAGATGAATATTTTAGCTACCACCTTTATCTGAGATTAAAAGAAAAATCAAGATGCACCTGTTGTTCTGTTTCTGCTGTTTTGACTTTTTCCTACCATCCCCTTTTTGCAAGTTTGACTTCAGTGAGATTTCGCACTGCTTGACTTATTTAGTGGCTGAGGAAAAGAAATTTCCTTCATTTATTGGTCGTACAGTCATAAACAATAAGTCAAAATACATTTCGAGATGTACGTGCTGTTGACAAGATATGCTACAAGCATGAGCCAGCAGCCTGGTCCGTTAAAAGAAAGCAGTTCAAGCAAAGGTAGAAAGCTGTTGAGTAAAACTGAACAACAAAAAAAAAAAAGATTTATGCCAGCTGAGCCTGGCACACTTGCCACGACTTATTCTGTGCCCGAAGAAGCAGGTATTGTGGTAATTTATCAAACCAAAGATGAATATTGATATTTGTTTAAACTTGCAAGTAATCAGTGAAGTACTCCTTTGACATCTATATATAGTAATGTGAGTAATGATTGTGCTGATTAAACTCTGCCTTAATATGCTGTGCACAAATCTTTCAATAAATGTGTGTGTAACATGCAGAAATGCCTTCCACAGTGTTCAGTGTTCGAGCTGACTCAACACTTTGACCTCATAGGGTATTTTTATATCTCCACTATAACAAATCCCTGCTGGTCTCGTTTCTCAACCTCAGACTGCCAGACCAGGCTATGGCACCTCATCAGAGCACATAGAAATTCAATCAATTCTGGTACAGAATTCTTTCATTAAAAGAAGGAAAAGAGCAAAAAAAGGCTATACTTTATACAACTAATTACATTTTTGTCACAAAGCATTTTAACCCTTCAAAAAAAAAAGGTTGTTGATGTGCATACCTTAATCTACAATAAAATAAAAATATTGCGGTGTCTGAATATCCATCATCTATAGAGTGTCCAATGTAGTGGCCCTGCCATTTTCTAGGGGTGTTTGAATGTCCAGAAAGAAAAGAATTACTCAAAATTACCCACAGTGCATCTTTGAAAAGTTATGAACATAGATGGTCACTAGACAGGTCAATTTAGTCCACAATCCACTGAGGGTTGTAACTTAAAATGAAGCAAATAACACAAACTTAAAACCACAAAACAAAAATAAACTTTTTTTGTCAAATATTTTTACGTTTCTTTCACAATTCATTAGTTTTAGTATAGTTAGTTCCTTCATGATGTTTATGAGTCTTTAAGAGGATTAGTTTAGTTGTTTATTTTTTAGCACATTAGTAGGTTTTAACTTAGTTTACAATAGTGTATTTTGTGTATATTTCAGTTGCTTTGTATTGCAGATGAAAATCAAAATGCTTTTTGTACTCTGCTCTTAAAAAGGAGTGTATCTCAAAAGTTGAAATATATTGTTGCAATAACTTGCTTAATGTATAGAAATAGTAACTTTATATTAATACATTTAGAATTTTTTTCGATCACCATGTTTTGTGTATTTATTTAGTCAAATGTGATAAAAAATATGAATTGTGTATATATTTTTTATGACTATATTAAACATTTTTAGAAGTTATCATTGCCCATTTACTTTCAGAATTTTGTAGGTAAAGTTGTACAGATCATAGAAATATACAACTCTTCAGGATATTTAGAGAAATTAAACCACCATGCACAAAAAAAAAACAGTGTAGGCACAGGCTGACCTTTTCTTTTGCAGTCTTTAAGGGGTTAAAAAGATTTCTGAAGAATTCTCTTGCATACCACTGCAAGATGCAGTGGTATGTTTAAACTGTACAAAAGAAAATACTAATCACGACATCATGGACAAATTGTTTCTTTTCTCTGTTTTAGATGTTAGGGCTTATGTCAGTTGTAGAAGTACAACAAATAGTCCCTCATCTCAGCTTGAACAGCTAAAAACTAATTTTATGCGTGACATGAGTGCTTAAATCTCCTTAATCCTTGCTTGTGTACAGAGAAAATGAGAAAAGACTGATTTCACTGAATACTTTTTTTTTCTATCAGCAGTAGATGAGTAGTAGAGCGCAAGGCTGTTACACAAATAATGTTTTATGAAGTTCTTACTTTTTTTCTTTAGTCTTTATTTAAACAAGTAGACTAGGTGAGATTAATAAAAAAAGTGAAATGTGATGAACCTTTGATGAGTTGCAAGAATCATACGAAATTCTGCTTTATCATAGCTTAAAACCTTGAGGGAGTTTGTATTCACCAGCAGTTTGCGGTTAATTCCAGTCATAAGGTGGATGGTAACCAACTAATTCTACCAGCAGTTGTGCAAACATGGGAAATATCTCAAGCTAAATGTTTGCTTGACGACTTTGATTTAAAAAACAGATGAAAAGTGGGGATTGTCTGAAACTTGACTTGAGAAAGTATTTGTTGAGACAATGCTCAGTGAACTGGCATTGAAGCTAACGGGATGCCTGGAGTACTACAATAAAAATCCTTAAATAAAGCAGTCTAATATTCATATATGATGTCTAAGATTTTGGATAAAATATTGAAGTTATCACAAACAAAATTGTTGTTAAAGTGTTATGTACCAGAGGACCTGAACAAAAATAGCACATTGATCACTGAGTGGCCTATACACACAACACTCTGCACACAGCAGAAAGTAAATATCACTGGAAGACTTCTAGTCGTTTAACTCAAGAGAAGTCATTTCTAAACTAACATAAAGAAAAATCCTTGTCATGGTTATATAAAATGTTGCCTGTCAGAATATTTATTATAGTAATTTTTTTTCTATAGCTTCTACCTAGGTGTTCGGAGTAATTACAGTCAATGCTTTGGACTATCATGCACCATTATGGCCCACATCAGTCCAGTATCCATGATTAATGACTGCTCAAATATGGACGAGGGAGCAATGACATTGATAGATGTCACTTTGCCAGTGAGGCTTTTAACTCAAAATGGATTTGGTACAGTGCATAACTAACTGTTTTTCTCCCTTTCTCCCTTTCACCATCTCCCCCTTTTCTCCCTTTCCCCATGTGTCTTTCTCACTTTATCTTTTGACTTAATGCTGCTATTCCTCACCGTCAGGTAAGGCTTTTTAAAAAATTCTCAATGTATGTGGTCTAAAAGTAACATCTTGTACCATTACTGCATGAATACATGATTATTTATGCGCCGGCAACATTTGCCTGGAAAAGGGCATAAATTTGCCATGACAGAACCGTTGTCTTTCCTGTTGCTTTAGCTTTGAAAGCTGAATGGAATCACATCGGCCCATTTTGACATAATCCCACACTAAGCCATGGCACTGGGGTTCCTGAAGGCCCTGCTCATATGTGCGCATAATTACATTCTTTGAACACTTAAAAATCATTGTTGGTTGTTTTTCGTGTATAATGAGTGATCAGCCGTGGGAGCAGGCAGTGACTAGAGAACAGATGTCACGATACATTATAGAGTGTACAGAGAACACACTAACTGGAGAAAGTTTTGGCTGGATACTATGTTTTATCCTCTCATGGTCTAGGAAGCAGCTGCTTATTTGCTTTTTGCCTTTTTTGTTGATTAGTTTTTTTTGGGGGGGTTCAGAAGGATCCACATGATTGAGCAAAAAGGAGGTCGACATGAGAGTTAATATACACCAGGATTTTTCGCACCAGCTTCTTAAGTTGCTGTTTTTTTACTCGAGTACTTGCCAGGATCCTACTCCATTGGGGGCAGAGTTTGAACCCAAAACAGGAGAATATATTCAGAGGGAAATATGTTCATGTTTCTCCTCACTAAGGATTAAAGACTCATTGAATAAGCTGTGGTCTCTTAATTGAGATTGCAAAGCTAGAGGGACTCCTAAATCTTCCTAAAGCTAACAAGCATTTAGAGATACTGCGCAAAAAGGAAATGAGGTGAGTGACAGGGATGTGCAGTGAGACGTGGTAATGTGGGGAACAGGAGAATCTGAGAAGGATTAGATGAAGCAGTATTTACTTGGGAATATTGACCAGGGAGGGAAATGGGGATTGGATTGAGAGAGCTGAGCATGTATCAGTGAAGTATGAAAATAATGAAGGAAGCTTGAAACTGGAAGAGATAGATTAGGAGAAAATGCAAATAGTCGGTGGAAAGAGCTTTGGCGAATGGATAAAGAGATAGAAGCTAGTGGAGCTAGACGACTGGATTTTGTTATCAGTACTCTGTCTCCATCACTGAGCTCCAGAGACTTCCAGCAGCCATGTTACCTGTTCTTATTGATCTCTTTTATGCATACACATGTGCATAGACATTCCAATAGAACTATTGGATTCAACGAAAAATCTAAATGCTGGGAACTCGCGCTAGATAGCGATTTAGTGTGCTGTGTTTTAGTTATTAGTGTGGTGTTTTTGTTTGAAGTGTTTTATGTTTAAGTTTCTTTTTTAATTCGTAGAATACACCTAGCCTCCTCAAAGTCTGCTAATTGGCTACATAGTTATGATCAAGTTAGTTGTTAGATATTCCCTTTAAGTACAACAAGTAAGAGTTTACGTATTTCTGTGACGTCCTTCTGCCACACTTTAACTGCTGGGGGAACCATATTTCAGAGTTTTATTTGAATAAATGAATGAATAAAAAATAATTTATTTATCCCAGAGGGAAATTCAAATTTGTAATTAGATAGAACTCACAGGTCTGTTGAGCTTTTACACTGACATTAGGTCAACTAAACACAGATACATGTTGATTTAGAGATCTTAAGTACTCCGTATATAGGCTGCTATCGCAACCTCATCTAGACGTCACATTCAAATATCCATGGTGCCCGCTTTGTTGGAGACGCCTGTCCTGTCGGGGTAAACGAGGGAATCAAAAAGGTGGTGCTAAATTGCTGCCTTCTGACCCTCCAGACAAGCTGACTTCAAGAGGTATTAATGGTTTAATGAGCATCTGGAAGCCAGCTACTGTGTGTACATGGTAGTTTGTACACATGTTTTTAAGTCACTGAGAAGTCCAGAGTGATGGGCTTTGAAGCAGTGTGCCACTCTTTACAAGTGTCATTTGCAGAGAGCGCTCTCTCATTTAAAGACAGGAAGCAACATTAACACAGTAGAATATGACACTGATGCTGCAAGAGTAGCATCATACAACTGATAGGACAGACGAATGTCACATTTGGTGTGTGTGCAAATATGAAAGCATTTGAATTTTTCCACTCAGTAGGATTTGGTGATTACAAAATATATTTTCCTTTGGTTGTTTTGGCTTTAGAAGATAACTCAAAATACAGAAAACAGCCTGACAACCTCGCAGTACTTGTCACTTCCCCAACACAAGATTTGGATTGGGTTATTTTTCTGATGCATTGCTTATAATTTCCACATATTTTTAGCAACTGTTTATAGTTTGATAATATTAAAAGGCTTCATTGCTGTCAGATGGTTTCAGAATGACTTTCCTGTTTTAGCTTCCTCTGGAAACACTTGAAACTTCCTGTGAAAATGCTGAGTTCATGGGGAAAGAGCCGCCATATTGGGGAATATGCCGTGTACAGAATTGCTGTTGCTTATTGCAGTGACATTTTGAGTTGCAATATCTCAAATAAAATGTTAATATATGGCCCTAATCTTTGTTGTATTAACAAAAGCTGCATTCCTTGTCTGCACTTTTGCATCCTAGTTTGTAAAATAGTCTAAATGTAACTGAGACAAAAACCATCTGTTCAACACTTAACTTTGATCTTAAAGCTTTTCTTCCATGATGTATATTACGATTGGCTTATTTGTGCTTTCTGTCACTAACAGATATTTCTATTTTCAAGTACATTAATTGTTGGTGATTGGAATTTTTCTCCGGGAAGAAGAAATTAATTTTCACTTAATTTATTTCAAGATCAGTAATTGTCCATCAGTAATTCTACCTAAAATATATGACAACATAGTCCTCAAAGTAATCCTGAATTTATAATCAAAAGTAAGGAGTGCTTAGGCATACTGCTTATGTTACATAACTAGATAACACCTTTGTGATATAAGTAATAAACAGTCTTTTTGCTTTATTGCATTATTGTATGTTTTCATTTGGAAACTTTACGTTGTTAAATTCAGTTCGGGTGTATAAACACAGGCAACCTCAGTTTCCTGCATTGTCTCCTGTATTTATCTATTTGGATGTGAATGTGT
Organism: Pseudomugil tenellus; assembly: GCA_037177515.1. Lineage (NCBI taxonomy): Eukaryota > Metazoa > Chordata > Actinopteri > Atheriniformes > Pseudomugilidae > Pseudomugil > Pseudomugil tenellus. The sequence goes on along the minus strand of JBAMHX010000018.1, from coordinate 18,980,675 downwards.
ACCAGCTGTTAACAAAGTTAATCCGTTCAAGTAAGAAATGAGTTTAGCATATCCAAACATGCAGAGTAAGAATGTGTTTCCAGTCACACTGATGATTACCCAAATCAGATCACTTAATCATTTCCTGCTGTCATCTTGAAAGAAATACACTCTTATTCATCTAAAATGGAAACATGAAAAATTGTGGTTTCTAAGATAAGAGCAAGACCTGAAAAGAAGTGACTTGAGGCTGAAATGGATTTTTTCTATAGTGCAACTTGATTTCTTCTTTCTCCAAATGAGCTTCGGCTATTCGCACACTCTCCATTCATAGACATGTCAGCTTTTAAAAACCACGAGTTTAGAATTAAGCCTAACAAAATACTGCCTTATTTTTATATTCAACATTTCACTTGCATTAAAATATGTATGCTATATTATCATAAAAGAATACAGAATATTCTTAAGACTCATCAAAGAGTGACGAGGCACCGCTTGTCTAGGGCGTAGATTACTGATCTGCAGAAGTGATTCATCATTTAAGTTCAGATCCTACTTTGTAAAATGTTATGTATATATATATAT
>JBAMHX010000018.1:18932527-18944600 GCA_037177515.1 Pseudomugil tenellus | reverse complement strand
CTGAGTTTCTGCAAAGAGCTAGAAAAAATTTCTCAAGTTAGTATAATTTCCTACCGATCACAACTAAGTGCAAAAATTTTGCTTAAAGAGCTCTGTCTTTAGCCTGCTAAACTACTAATAGTACTCTGCAATCATTTCATTGTAAAAAATGTGTACTACAATTAAGTTTAAAAACATTTTGCTGTTCTACTAGCAAGGAGAATAATCCCTTATGACACAGAAATATACATTAGGGAAGGTATGTTTCATTAGTTGTAAATAGTAACTTTGCTTGCAGAATAAGCAATGATTTGGCCAGTGCACATTGTGGGTAGAAAGCATTGAAGTGTTTCAGGGACATCCAGCTTGAATAACCTGCAAGTGAGGCACAAATGTTTCCAATGTTGATGTTTTAAAAGTTAAAATGGACCATCAGAGAAAAGAAGGGCAGGAGAAGGATTGAGGCTCAGTAACAAGAAATTTTGAACATTTTTAGGATCTGATAAACACAGACAAGATGCCAAGTGTCTTCAACAACATGGCTGATCTGGCAAACTTTGGGCCAGAGTGAAGAGAATTATGACTCAAGAAGGAGCTCAGTATCATAACAAAAGATCTTGTTTCATTAACAAATGGACTAATGAGTTACTATAAGACTTTTATAAAACAATCAAACTGATTTCAGTTTGCCAAAAACCTCAACATTTAGCTTCAGTATGCAGTAGTCAGCTAACGAGAAATGTAATTGTATAAAGAAGTAGACTATCAAAAGTGTATGATATAATCGCAACACACATCTGGATGCTTGGGAACTAACACCTTCTAATGGTGATAAGGAAAGATTTTACAGATTAGTCCACTGGAATATTTTGGCCGCATTAGAGAGCAACACTTAACATTTTAATTAAAAAGAAACATTTTTTTAAATGAATAAATCACCAGTTTTCTCTGTTAAGTGCAATAGATTGAAATATGTTTGATTTCATCTGTTTCTGTCTACAATAAATCTAAAGAAAGAAGTTCATGTTCAACACTGAGCAGAGAGTTGATGAAGGAAGGAAGCTTTGTAGGGAGGTAAGTTCTGGTCTTACTTCAACACTACTTATCCAGAGCTTGGGTAAAATATGATAACATAGTTTAGTAATATTTTTTTTTTTTTGGTGGGGTAAGGGGGGTAATGGTGACAACAAGAATCTGTAAGCAAGTCTATAAGCTTGCTGCTGTTTGATACGGTGAAAACTTGTTTCTCTTATACTACTTAGAGGTCAAAATGCTGAGTTAAAGTTCATCTTACTTAGATTTTCATATTTCTAATTAAAATAAATATTACATGAAATGAAAATCTGTGGAGATAGTGTTTGTTTTTTACATTATGATGAGTTTATTTGTTATACTGTGTGTAAACACTGAAGTATATCAGGCAATTTTGTTTAAAATAGCCCATATTTTAATACATTTTGTTCTGTTTTTTGTTTGTGTCTCATCTTTTTTTGTTGTAATTTTTAAAAATGTTTTTCCTCGCTACTTACTACACGTACACTATAGAGTAAGCCTGTTGTGTGACAGGAATAACTGTGTGAAAACACTGATTAGTATCTAAGCAGTTATGTGGAATTTCTAAAGCATGGAAGCAAATAATTTACTTAAGGATGTTTAGTAATCCAGTTAAGTTGTTTCAGAGAATGAATTGTCACCATGTATTGTCTGGTCCACCGTGATTATTCCCAGAGGTTCATTGTGTAAGAGACACCTGGACTGATAAATTATCATACATGCCTCACTTTTTACTGCATTACAGCTTTTATGTTGTTCTGATGTTTAAACTCGTGTAACATGGTCCAATCCCCCAGAAACAGCTTTTCTGATATTTCCACCAACAAGAACGCTAGTAACAAGAGAAAACACCCGAGGGGCATTAGATAAATCATATTACCATCAGAGAAAGTAGACTTGAAGGATTATGGTAGAATGGCTTGTTTGTGATTTTTAATCATAACCTCTGTGGCTGAGGAGTTGAGAGAGCAGCCTTGCAGGACAGGATATTTGCTCACCCTGCACTGACACCTCAAATTGATGTTATCAGAATGGTAATAGACCTACTTTAGTCAGCTTCCTTGATGCATTATGGGGAATGGCAGCTTACTTAAGGACCACATAAACTAAATCATATTTCCACTAGATTTTGTCTGCTCAAATTTACCTCAATATCTGCAAGCATATGGCCTGGGCTTTGTATCACATGCCAGTCGTAGAACTGGCACAAAAATGGAACAGTGTCCCTTTGAGCATTCACAATTGGTACATCTTACGTTAAGGTTAATCTAATTAGTTTAAACTTTTCTCATACAGTGGGAAACACAAGTATTTGGTACACTTTTCCCACTTATAAAATAGAGTAGATCTTTGTTCCAGTTGTGAATTATTTAATCAGTTATTCTTATAATGCTTCAAATCCAACAATTCCTAGTTATTCTTACAGCAGTGATATGTGTACAAGTTCAAAAACAAGAATGGACATGTTGACTACATGTAATGCTGCTTGCAGAGTTCCTGTTTACCGTATTATTTCGTATCAGCACAATTAATATACTACTAACTCTGCAGGCAAACCCAAGCACAGATACAATCATACCAGTATGGCAAATATGCTTAATGAGCTTGTTACCAAGGAAACAGCTTCCTATGTTACTATGGATCACTTGTATATTATACACTAACAATACACTCTGCTTTTTAATTCTGAATACAAAAGAGTATTTGAATTCTAATTTGGTTCATTTAGCACTTTTCATACCTAGAGCAACACAAAGTGCCTTAAAGAGCAATAATTAAATAGGAAATTAAGATAATTTCAACATTAAATTAAAATAAGCCTTCACATGCCAACTGTATATAAATGTGGGGAATTAAAAACACACACTTAATCATTCATTATCTCGAACACACTTATCCAGATAAAGCACACAAAGCCAACCTGAACAGTGTCTGCCTCCCTCAGGTTGTCAGACAGACTGTTCCACAAACGTGGAGCATAAAAACTTAAAGAGGAATCACTATGGATCTTTGTGTAAATGTTTGCTATTTGTAAGTCACCTGTTAGAGGACCTGAAGGCTCTGGCGGCTTGTACTTAGTTTTGAAAATCAGTAAAGGAACCGTAAAATCCACCCTGAAATGGAACGGTCAGAGACTTTTGGGTCAGATTGATGTGGGTTGTCTTACTGGTCCTAGTCAGCAGATGTGCTACTTTAACTTCTGTGCTGTTAAAGTTTTCATTAGAGAGCAGATAGAAGTGTATTGCAATAGCAGAAACTGCAAACAGTCTCTGCATTGTGTTGACAGAGAGCAATAAATGAACTCTAGAGATGTGGCAAAAAGAAGCCACATTCTTGAAGTGAGTGTTAAACCTGACTTTGAAGTCAAACAATATTTTGAAGTTTCTCACCTTTTCTTATGGTTCTGATCCCAAAGTTCAAGTTTGTCTTTTCATTTATATATGTCTCCACACTACTGGCAAAAACCAAAAACTCAGCTGGAGGAGGTTGGCTGCCGTTCACAATTACATTTCTAGAAGACAGCTAAAAATGACATCAGATGGTTTAGTGTCATCAGGAGACACAGCAGCATACAGCTGTATCATGCAGTGATGTGTACTTATGCAATAATGCAATATGAAGTAAGCAATCTTTTTTAGAGTGTTAAAATGCAGTAGCTACAAGCTTTTACCTTTAGAGAATACATCACTGTCAGCTGCTACAGGATAGCAAAGCCTTTATTTCAGTTTTATGCATGATGTATCTCTACTCCAGTATTTGTTTTCTTTTTTCATCATCCATGTACCAAAAGGGAAATTGTTAAAAAGAAATAAAAAAAGACAATGCAACTAATTTAAAGAGCAAAACAACATAATCTGAGGTCTTCCAGAGCAAGATGGCAAGCCAGTATCCATGATCCAGTATTATGGATTAGTTTAGTTTGACCTCTTATCTGTTTTCGCAATTGTCTGTATAAACAGAGTAAATAAATCGACCTAAATTATATCAAAATGTCTCAAATACACATTCATTTATTAGAAGTGAATGTATGTCACTTTGTCCATCTGGCTGAGATGCTGTAGCAGCGTAACAGACGTGCTGCTTATCTTGGAGGAGTAACAAGGTTATTGCTGCTGTGAGGCAGGAGACAGAAGGGTGGTCCACATATCAGATTTTTTGGTCAATATGTAAAAAGATTTACTGGCAACAGGTTTAAGATGTGCTTTAAATGTAGAAAATGTTTTCACTTTATAAGGATCTGTGCAAACCAGCTTATTCTATGAAATGCTTTGAGAAGTCAATAAGAGATGAGAAAATTAAAGTCTGTTTACCATTTAACTTGTTCTGTATACAGGGGATCATGACGACAGATTGATAAGACAGAGCATGTACATAATGGATGTAGCTAATGTTTATGCAGGACAATTTTTGCTTATGTTTGCAATGCTTTATTGACATTTAGTTTCAACTCCTTTGATGTACATATACATGCAGAAAACAACGGCGTGGAATCTATTAATGTCTCCGTTCTCTGTTGTAAACATTTGTCCCCTGTAATGTTGGGGAGAAACTGTTTAAACTAATGTAATGTCCCTTTTTATTACAGCTAAATAGCTTCTATTCTTCAAGGATTGGCTAAATGACAAAACAATTAGCAGACTTGTGTTTTACTAATAGTATTAAGGTTGGATATGATCTCACAGAATATAGATGTAAATGTATAGAATATAAATGTGACTAGTCTGCTGCTTTCAGCTGAAGCGTCAAACTTGGATCCAAGCTGCCAGAAACACAGCTTGATAAACAACACTTTTTAAACAAAACTTCTTTAAAAATGCTTAATTTATTTCATTTTTTAGATTGCAGAGCTTCAACAAAGTCAAACCAAAACAATTCACAGTTCAGTCAATGCACAGCAAAGTGATTTTATAGACATGTGCATTTTCTGAATCACAAAGAAAAATGTTTTCATGTTTATTTCAATTAACTTCATAATAACTCATTTATTATTCATGTTTGGAGCACAGGAGAGTCTGTCTGCTAGTCTTCTGTGATTTCTTTGTGTTTTAGTGGAGTGATCAGAGTGATCCATTTTATTGTGGATGTTGAATCTCTGCTCTAATTTGTGGATATAGTAGATAAGCTTTTGGTTCACAGCTAATTCTTGCCAATAAAATGTACATAGATAAAGTAAAAGTCGACAAGGTAGGCTTACTTATAGCGCTTTTCATGTACAAAACAATTCCAAGGTCTTTGCATAAAACATTAAAGCATTACAGAGGGCTGTGGGAAGCATTAAGGAGTACATTAAAAGTAAAAAAAAAATAAATTAAGTAAAAGCAGACAGAGCCAAATGGAATTAGATAAAAATGTAAGAAATAAAAGTTACAGTGTGAACGTGTTTTAGAGAAACAACTAAAAAAAAAGTTTAATCATAATTGTTACAGTTGCTATCTTAACAAACTTGCAGGTGTCTGGGAATTTGTTCACATGTGAGGAGCATAAAAATGCAATGTTGCTTCTCCAAGTTAAGTTCTGACTCTAGAAACAGAAAGTAGATTTTGCCCTAATGACCTGATGTATTTTGGCCCTACACACTTCAGTGCTTTATAAATTAACATCAATATTTTGAAGTAAACTATTTGACACACAGGAAGCCGTGCAAAGATCTGTGCCTCCATGTAAGAGCTCTTTATGCTTTAGATACACTCAGATTTCTGGCTCACACATTTTGTATGTGCTGTTAACTGTCTGGATGCATCAATTCTGCTTCTCTAAGTTCTTTCTTTTGCATTTCTTTTAGCATATTTCACCATGAAAGCCAGATACAGTGGCTAGAATGAGAGATGGCTCGACACAAGGTCATTCTGTCAATGTAATTAAAATGATAACATACTGTTTCTTACATAATTGGACAGATGATATACTTCACTTTCATACATATGAATGCACAATAACATATTAATAGTATATTTTGACACCTGTGCACTAGTTGATATTTAATATTCTCAGGGACCTGTGTTGTTGGCAGCATGATGCACAACGTGTCACCTTGGCATCTATCTACAGTTCTCATCCTGAACTGAAATCCTGCTACTTTTTCCCCTTCATTGGAAAGGAGTGTGTTACCTTAATGGACTTGATAATGGGGATCTGTCTTGTGACAACCATTACTGCATGAGTTTAATGTGCACTCTCGAGGTAGTATGTTGACATTTTCAGCTTGGCACAACCAAAGGTTTGGCTCGTCACATATGCTGCACCTATGTACCCAGTCTTTCAAGGATAATGAGCTAATTTGTTTTTCAGCAGGACAGTGCTAACATTAAGACCAGCACAGGCTTTTATTTATTTATTTAAATTCAGTTCTTTAGAAGAGAAAGTAAGACCCATTATCTTGTCATGAAGGGCATTATTATTAACTATACTCTACCTTTTACTAAATATGTTCTCAGTTGTTAAAGCCTTTGCTCCTGGTGTGGCTCTTAATACTGTGAGTTCATTATTTAATGGTGTGGAGCAGGTTTTCCATGTATCCTTGCTCCAACACAGCTGACTCAAGTGAGTCCAGAAGCTGATGGGCTGTTAGCTGCATTTCATTTGATTCAGGTGCTTTAAAGCAGGAATATAAAAAGAGCCTGCTGGGTTGCGGCCCACGCAGTGCCCCTAGTGTAGGGTAAAGCACGTTAAACTGAATGACAGGTCCCTTTATAAAACAGAAACATAGCACAAACTATGTAACATTTATTATAATATACATATTAAACACCTCATAAAATATCATAAAATAAATATTTTCATTTAGTTTTTCACTTAGGAAGGAATAAATAGATTAAGAATTATTACGCTAATGTGCTCATGAGGTGGTCAAGTGAAAGCAATTTGTTACATCTTTTTGGATGTTTAGTTTAATGATTTATTTAATTTTGTTCGGTTGAACACTTTAAAGCCCTTAAACAGCTACTTGGTCATATCTTTCTTTTTTTTCCTTTTTTTTTTTGCATTGGTAGCAACACACAGCCTGTCTAATGCTTGTTCTAAAAGCAACACCATGAAGTTCTTACATATTTGATCTTGTCTGTCTATTTCTCAGCAGAATGGATCAGCAACATATGCACAAGTTGATTAAACACTCAGGATGGCTGTGCCTCAAGAAGAGTAATATCTCATTAAATAATAGTTGTGGATTTCAGAGAGCTACTTTGCAAAGCAAGTGAATGCATATCTGCCATCAGGCTTTCATTGGAACACATGTCCAGCTTTGTTCAAGCTGTGGGAACAGGTGGCAATGATCCTGTGTGCCAACATGTGCTTCAGAGGAGTTGCTAGCTAACATACTGCAGCAAGCACAGTTATTTTACATTGGATCATGACACTAGCCACATTTAATGTACTGAAATGGTAGAGGACAAGACTCGTTTTTTGTAATTTGATAGCTATGGACTGTTGTAGCAGTGCAGAGAGCCAAAACAGAGATCCTGAAGTTGTTCTCCATCTGCCGGGAAGGCTCATTTGTTCTTCTTACTTAGTGATACATCAGTAATATGTTCTCATCCATGATGCTACTGAGTCCAAATGTTTCATGAGTGAATTAAATAGACCAACATTATCTAACATGTCACATCCTTTTATTTATATTTGGTGTAATCTTTGTCATTAGGAAATCTAAACATACAGTGCAGAAGCAGACGGTAATGTACATGAAAATGACTGAAAACAGCAGATTACTACTGAAACTGTGTGTATAAGAAAAAACAACTCATTAGTTTTGACAATTTTAACTTGATATCCTTAAATTAATTTATTTGTAAAAATATTCATGCAAACATGTCAGATTAGACATGACCCTCCTTTTTATTGACCGCCTCAGAAAAGTTATGTGTTTTTTTTTTTTTTTTTTTTTTTTTATTGCCACAACTAGATAAGCATGATAATAAAACAAAAAACAAGCTGTGCAGTTTCAGAGTGAAAAGTCAGACTCTCATCGGAATAGAGAAAATACCCTGTTATACTTGGACGTCTCATTTCTGGAGTCATGGACAGAACAAAAGCTGTGAATGAGAAAATGTAGTAAAAGTGATTGACTTGAAAAACAAAACAAACAATCCTACAGAGGATTGAATAACAAACAGAAGTTAACTGACAAAAAGACCATACTGTATCTGGTCTGTAAAAATTATTACCGAAAAAAAACACAATTAGGTACTAGTTACTCATTACTTTGGTGAATACCTTTTCCATTTACTGCATCTGAAAAGTAATGTAGCTACTCATTTAACTCTAGTCTCTTGTTTAGAATTTGACCATGAAGATACACAGAGCGTGTATCATGTAGACATGTACTATGGACAATCAGAAATATGCCTCACTGTAAAATCCACACAGAGGATAAAAGAAGCTGTGGTGCGGTCATGTTATGCTGATACATGCTGCTAAAACTCCCTACGATAAAAATTTTTGCTAGGGTGAAGTCCCCTGCTGTTCATCAACACCTCCTCGACAGAATGTTCTCATGTAAATTAGAGCTATTACCGCTTTCGTGGAAGAACCCCTCCCCCACCTCGGGTCTGTGTTGTAGGTATTTACTGAGTGCACTAGAGAGAATTCTATTTCTTATGAAATATGATCTTGTACGCATTGACATTTTCAGATCTCTGATAGGAATGATTTCACACAGCAGCTGATCAATCAGCCTGATCATCTGTTCTGTAAGGTAAAATAAATTACATTTAAATGCATCCAGTGACTTATAAACCATCTTGTTTTATTCTATGAAGTCTAGAAGTGGACATGCACGAAGTTGCCTCACTCAAATCGATCTCTATGGCAACATGTCTAGACAAGGACACACAAACACACACAACTTAAATGGGTAAGAATTCCACACACAAGCAGATATTTCTCTGGTAATACAGATAAAGTGAAATGCATCACTTTGCTTAGTTACCCAAAAACTAATATCTCTACTATAACACGTTGATGCCCAACATGGATTGACAACTCCACCTTTATCTGCTGTGGATGAAAATACTGCAGTCACAGAATATAATGGTGTATGTGGAGTTTATATGGAGGGGGACACATATGAAGCATTATATGTCAACTTTGTGAACTCTTTTGGCATAAAATCTGAGCAATCTATGTGGATATCCCATTTCTACTTTTTAAAGCTCTGTCAGCAAGGCCTAGAAAAAGTGTAAAGTTTTGTTTGTATTTTAATTTTGTAATGTTTTCATCTGTTTTTGCTTCACCATTCAGTTTGCTACAATAATTTGCCTCCAACAATCTCTTAATAATTAAAGAGACAGCTACTTTGCCACATTTCAGCATCTCTGTCACTTTCACTTTATTTGATGTGCAGTATCTAGAGGTGAACTTGTACCGAAGCGATAACTAGAAAAGATATTCTGCCGATTTAGAAGGTGAAACCACGTTTGCTACATTATATCTGAGTACAGCTATAAATCACTCCAGCATTTAAAAGAGTTGTACTTGGCACCCTTACCTACCTCCTCATACCGTTATCACATGAACTGCATGTTAGACTCAGACCTTCCATTTCCCTTTCATGGAAAAGCAGTGCAAGCTTTTTGAAACATTTTAACATAACTTTCAGTTTATAACCTGGTCTTATTTTAAGCCTCCACAAAGCTGCTGGATATTTGACCACTGTTTTTGAACCTGGGCTTTGAAATAAAAATCAGTCTGAGCAAGTAGCAAGACGTTACGTGACAATATTGCAATCATCCTTAAAATGTGTTGTATTATACTCTACAGCCAAAGCACAGACCGTCTGTGAATAAACCTAAGGTCATTCATTATTTATCCTGCATGTCTGGTTAGAATCCAGATGAGTTGAGAAAAACAAAGGCAGGTTGTGATAAGAAACATACAGGGTGATATTGATGGGACAAGTAAGAGAAGACACGACTGTGGAATGACAAGAGTGAGATGTATGGACAGAGAGAGTAAGGGACACCTGAAAAGTACAGACATGGAAAAGTCTTGGCTAATGACACATCACATGAAGAGAGCATGAGGATCTTTTTTAAGTCCATATGTTCCTCCTGGTGGTCAATGAGTCATTATCTTGAGAATGCAAGCCGGCCACACTTCGTATTTCCATCCAAATCAATCATTACTACACCCAAACACATGTTTACCATATCAAAACAAGGTTCATCACTCAGCATATCGCCGCCAGTGCAGCACCTTGTTCCAACAGGCATGACAGCATGTTAAATGGAAAATGGCTAATCAGCCATAAACAAGCAAAAACGTGTATATACACAAACACGCATGCATCAGTGCGTCTGCAAACTTAGTTATGCACATTAGACTGACCATATTAGCCCTAGAAGGAACAGTGGTAGTGCTGAGTATACAAGGGAACAGATGACAGAGATCCAAATGCACTTTGAAAAAGGGAGAGATGACTTAGAAAACAATGGTGGGGAGCCAGTTAAGTAGCTTAATTATAATGCAGCTTCAGCGTATTAGTTTTATCATTCTAACAGACAAAGATAATGTAAGAAGTAAATTAATAATCTTTCATGTTACAGGCTTAGACTCTTCTCATATGTTTCCTCTGTGAAGTATATCAAAAGCTCAGGGCTTTGGGGAACATTGTTGAACAGTTGAAAGTGATGCCACAAGACATAGCCTACTGGGTAGTTGTCGCATTTCAGAGCTGGGATCCAGTGTGACTCAGCACTCTGAAAAGTGAGCATTGGGTATGCCTCCTCTGTGTTAAAGTTCTGGTCCTATTTTTTAGTTTAGATTTTCCATCTTTTTACTTTAACCATGTTCCCCAGGAAATGGGTTGAGTCAGGTGAAGTTCTGCTCCTTGAGCTGCAGAGATGTGCATGGCACGCCATTTTTTCCTTTCACGTCACTCCCATAGCAGCTGCTGAAAAATAGCCTTAAGCATAAATTTCAGAGCGCATCAGTTATCTCATATAGTAAGCTCGGATGTCAGAAATGATCAGAAACGGCTTTAACCGTGTGAAACATAAAGATACAGATGAGAAGAAATGAAAGTACTTCAGAACAAAGCATTTTGATTTTCTATAACAGCTGTTTTTTTCTCTTTAGTGTGACTGTTTAATATATTACACGCTCTTATTACTTTACAATGTAAAAGGCTGCTTGTATTATGAATGTCTCATTAAACCTCACAGTCAATCCACTGAGGATGTTGTGTGCAGAATGCAGGTTGGACAATTATTTAGATATTTGCCAACTGTTTTAAGCCATTTTCACTTCTTTAAATACTTGGTTTAGAAGCACAATACAAGTTTTAGAAAAATAAATTATATATCATGATTTGTAACACTTTCCTGAAGTAATTATGAATATCTGCATAATTAACAGAACCATTTTTTATAAGAAAAATGTGTTTATAGATAAAGACCAGAAAGCTGCTGCAAAAGTCAAAAGTTGTTAACTTGACTCTAGACATTGGAAATGTTGAAATATTTGTTTCTCTAAAGCCACAAAATGATAATTTAGTCATCCTTCTGTGCTTGGTTCTTGTATAATAATAATAATAATAACAAATTGTCTTAACTATTAATTAACATTATCTCAAGCGTGTCACGAGCTCAGGAAGGTGTAGACCCAAATGCAGGCAAGGTTGACAGATGGGATGCAGATCAACTTGATTTATTATCTCAACTAAAAATGCCCTACAAAATTAATGATGCACACAGACTAGGAAAACACAATGAACCAGCAAACAGAACAGAAACCAACAGACTTAAATACAACTGAACAAAACAGGTGAACACAATAACCAATCAACCCCTGGTGAAACTAATTAACAAGACATGAAGCAAAAACTGAAACACAGGGTAAAACAGGAAGACCACAAAATAAAACAGGAAAACCAAAACCCCCCACAGAAAGTCCAAATCAAGACAAAGTGACAATGTCTAAACCTGTTAATTCCAGTGCTTTTGGGACTCCTGAAGTCTGTATTAAAATTTATGCAACAACATCCATCTTTGACTTTTCATTGTATAAATCCAAAAATGTCTGCAGTATACTAAAAGAATATATA
>JBAMHX010000018.1:18910586-18932385 GCA_037177515.1 Pseudomugil tenellus | reverse complement strand
TGTGTGTGTACATATATATATATATATATATATTCCTAATGTAATATTTAAAACCAAACTAAATTGTTTTGTCAGATTGTACTGCAGTGAACACACAGGACCTACTTTCATTGTATCGCTTCTCTGAATCTGTGAATCTGTAGTGTCTTGTGTAGTAAGTAGTAAGCCTATTGCTGCTATTCTACCTGTCAGTTGTCTGGAGGGGATAATTTACTGCGACAAAATACTCCATCACAGTTCAGATGGCATGGGTAGCCTTAACATCAATAGTATCGACAGGGTATGTACCTTAACTCTTATCATAAGCTGACAGCAGGGGAGCAGGTTCTGGAAAGGACCTGTGTATATTTATCTTCTCAAGATCATCTTTCTCTCCCTTTTTAGTGAGTGAAGGAAAGGGATGGATAGTGAAATGATTCATTGCTAAAGGGAGTGCAATCTTTGGTCAAGTTGTCATATTATACTAGTCTCGCATATTTGTTCCATCTTTGTGATGAGAAGCTACTTAAAGGAGAGCAGAGTGTGCCATTTTTCCTTCGCCAAAGACAGAGGTCATGTGTTTGGTAGCGTTGGGTTGTCTACTTGTCTGTATGTTTGTCTGTCAGCAACATAACACAAAATGTTGTGGACGGATTAAAGTTTCAGAAAATATCGAAATGGAATGAAAATTTAGTAATTTGATTGGGGGGGGGGGGGGAGGGACCTGATTGCTTCCTGAATTGTAGGATTTTTTAATGTGCTTTTAGTTTAAGAATAAAAAGCATCCATGTCATCCATCAGAGGTATGTGAAATTATCTTTTATATTTGTTTTATATAACAAGTATGTGTTGTCTTACAGATGGCAGCATAACCACGGTATGACTAATATAGGATTTCCACATAACATATATGGAAAATAAAGACTAAACAAAAGTGTGCATTTGAAGAAGAGATGGTTTGCATGATATTTACCACATTATACCTTGTTTGATTGCTTAGCATTGCTGTTGTGCTGTTGACTTCTTGTTTTGGCAACTGTGTGTAATTAACTATAGACACCAAACTGCTTGGTTAGGTTTATGCAGAGGTTTGACTGTCACACTGACACTTGTTACTAGTACTAAAAATCTTAGCGGATGTTACTCACATTTTGACATATCTTAGAAAAGGATAACCGAAGCTGGTGGAATAAATTGATCTAAATAACCAGTTCACCAGCTTTTGTTGTCCTTTTGGAGATGTTGGAAATCTTCCCTTAATATTGAAATATATCTACATATCTCGAAGACGGCTTACCTGAGCTGAGTTAAATATGTGACTACCATCTGTGGGGTATTATTTTCATTTAATTTAAAGTACTTACTTTTGTGTAGTTCCAAAAAGCACATTGTGGGTGTGTAAGAATATGAAATGGGAAATATGAGTAGATATAAAATGACTTGGATCGGCATCGAGAACTAAATTTGTTGGAACATTTCTGAAATGTTCTGAACGCATACTATTATAAAGAGTCCTTGGAGCAAATCTTTTTTATTACAAATTATGAACTTTGAATCTCACTGAGAAATTTTGTCTCATTAAAAAAATGCAATTAAAAATGTAAACTGTGAGGTCAAGGTAGAAAACAATTAAAATAATCTGGTCAAACACAAGAGTCGAGCCACAGTTTCCTCATGTGTTTTCAACACATTTTGCTCTTTAATGTAAAATTAAATAAGAGCTTAATTTCCATTACTATATTCATGCACTGGCAAGTTGATATGAACATTAACATTATATGCAAACACATTTTAATTCACTAACTGGTCTTCTATCAAACAAACTTTATTTTTAAAACAGTAAAATGAACACTAATTGTATCTATTAAATTGTCATATTTGTACGTTTCGTAAAATTAAGAGTAAAGTAATACTGACAAAGCCTTTTTTTGGCTCGTCTTTGATTAATATAAAGTAGTAAGTACAATAGTGACTTTGAGTCACATATTGCAATCTGTCTCAGTTAGATTGGAATTGGACCATTGTCCAGGAGGATGATGTTGACAATGTGTCAGGATTTAGCAAAGTGTTGACTCCTTTGAATCCCCAGAATCTCCTCAGAATCAAACTAAAGGAGACTTCCTTATTATTTAGAATGAAAGCACTGGGACAACCGCAATTTATGCAATAATCAGCCCAGCAGTTGTTTTGTGGTTTGTTTCATCCCTTTATATTACATTGGTGAAATGAGGGCAAGACACTGACATCCAGTTTTCCTGGGAAAACAGATTGTGTGGCAAAATTCAGTAATGACTGACTTTCGGCCTGGTAGCTTGATGATAATTTTCTCTCTGTGTAGGCCATCTGGGTGTAACTGAGCTGATCTGATGAAGCGAGGCCTTGTGGTGAAAAATGACATTTGCTTTTGTTGATCATTCTTGATCCATACACCAGATGTCCTTTTTCAGTTACATACTGCCCATCGTCTCTCAGCCTCTGATATAGTTCCTGCTTTTGCTGAAAGTTGAGAAAAGATTTGTGATTATAAGTTTCAGGATAAGATGTGCAGTGTTGATTTAGAAATGTTTAAAGATTTTACACTTACTGCATCCACAGTCAGCCATTGATCATCAAACACAATGTAGACGTGGTCATTTTCTTCTAGAGAAGTACATTTTCCTATCAAAGAAAGCAGCTATTGCATGCTATTCATTTCTTTATAGGCTCTTTTAACAATGCATCTGTTCTTAAATATTAAATCCAGGTATCATTCTATGCATATTGTTTCAAATATATCATGTTACAGCATGATATAAGGATACTTTACATGCATTTCTTGCAAAAGCAGCTTTTATTTTAAGCTGCATGTTAAATTGCTGCGGGATGCTGACACTAGATGTCAGATAGCGGGCAGGCAATGAATGATGGCCTCTGTCCACTTCAGGGGAACATTTAAGACTCATTATTTCACTATTATCATCTTTGCCAATGACTGAAGAGACCTCCTCCCTCCTGTCAGTAGGCTGTATGAGATGTAATGGGCCTGGGGTGTTCATTATGAAGCCAAGATGACTACAGAAGCACTTCAACTACAGTTTGTGAAACAGTGGTTGTTCGTAGGGACTGAAGTTCCAAGGTGTGTTGGTGTGTATGTGTTGGGGCTGGGGGGGCAGTCTTCTTTTAGTACAAGTGAAGGTTTCAGTTAGTAATACGAGATTAATGACAACTATAGTACTGCAGTCATTTTGGGAGGCACAGTCATCAAAATTTTACAACTGCTTTGCATCATCAGATATTTAGTCCCATGGTTTTTATCCAGAATGACATGCATTACATGATATAAGTTCTGGTACTGTTCAGCCCCGAAGACAAGGCCTTTATGCAGTTTACATCAAAGAGTCTTGTTTTTAAATTATTAGATCACTTGTACACTGATCTCAGTACGGTGAGAAGAGGATGAGTGGGGTGAAATCTAAGCTGTTTTCGTTGCCAATGCAGCCTCTGTAAGCCTTGTGTCTGGAAAATGGCATCACACAAAGACACGTGAAACAGAGAAGTTCATTTCAGGTCGGTGGCACTTGGTCCTCCGCATCTCAATGAGATCATGTGTCCAGCTTCTGGGCTCTCACTGGAGCTGTGGCTCAGAATCAGAATCAAACTCTGGTGATCATGTAGTAAGACATATAATCAATATGGGCCAATAAAGTACCAAAGCAAAATCTAGTTATAATTTTATCCTGCTTTTTGCTTCTGGGTTTGATGCCAGTTTTTTTTTTTTTTATTTTGGTTTTCAAAACATTTAGAAGTTTTGGATTAACTGTTTCATGTTTGTCCTTTTCATTATTGCTCTGGATAATTACGAGTTATCGGTCATATATTGTATTGATTCTAATAAATAAATTACAAATGCGGATTTAAATTACTTGAAACACAGAAAAGCAACAAGTCCTCCGATTAACAAAACCTAAACTAGGAAGATCTTATTGTACAACGAATCTGTCATGGAAGCTCTATTTACATCTGATTAAAGCCCCTTTAAAAGGAGCACAGGCTGCATGTTTGGGCAGGATTCCATAGGACTTCCTATGGTGTAAAATGTTCTTCTTTCATGCTGCACCAAAGACTATTTGCCATGTTGGCAAATATATGTCTGTTATTGTCTCTACCACCCACAGACAAACTGTAAACTGCTCCATGGCATGAACACCATCTCTAGCATTGCTGCAAAGTAGCTCCCAACAACCCCTTTTTTTATTCATTCCATCCTGTTCTGCTCTTTTTCTTTTTGTCTTTGTTTTACTTCCACTGCCGCTTCTACAGGGCATCTTTATCTTCCTTGGATGCCCTCTTACTTACCTGTTCCTCTTCAGTATGTTATTTAGTTTCCTCTCTTCTCTAGCTTCATGATTTACAGTGCCTTAATGTAGTCTTGTGCTTGCAGTCAGCAGATGAAATCGTCATTTGTCACATTAATAGTCCTTCTCCTCTGCCATACATTCTCACACACATTCTTTCACACATACACAACCCTTTTTGTTCCATTCAGTGTGCCATGCCCTTCCTCCCTCTTCACTCCTCCTCCTTACACACCCTTTCATTATTCCTAATGTTTTCTGATATGATGGTAGATATACTTTCATTCAAGCTCACATATATTTTTGACTGATGTCATATTTTCTTTGTCTTCTCTTACAACATAATGTAATTTTATTTTCGCAGTATTGCTTTCTGCTAAATTTAGCAGACTCTAGATTAGATTTTATAATTAGGTGTGAAATACATTGAGAAGGCATTTTTGAATAATTTATACAATATGCTATTTGTGTATAAATTATAAGATGCCTGCCTTGTGAGAAATTATTTGAATTTTAAGAGCAGTATTTTCTATCGCCTGTCCTGTGTCTAATGGAAAATTGAACAATCCCTGTAGTAGGTGATTATGCAGCTCAAAGCAGAGCTTGAGCATTAAATTGAATGCAAATAGAGAATTCTTCATATATACTGCATTCTGCTGGACTCCTATCATTTTCGCTTTTGTGGTAATTGTTTTTGTGTTTTCCATTTTATACCGTTTTTGAAAATATGCAAAAACACTGCATTCATGCATTTACAGTCTAGGAGAAAGTTTGGGTATAACCGTTTGGTCAGGAGCTCCTCATTACTTTTCAAGACACAAGGTACCCATTTACACCACTAAACTACTATACAACTGAAAATGGACTATTATCCACCATCTGTACCGAAAAAATGGTATTCTGAAGTGCCGGGAAACCAACAGTTCACACTTGAGGTTGGATATGAGGCGGGGGCATACACTGAACTGAAGCATGGAACTCATGATAAAGTATAACCTTGACAATGGTGGTTTACCCAATCCTTTTATCTCTTCATTTTGACTTCCATCTTTGCTTTGTTTCCCTCTGCTCTGTGACTATTGTCACCTACCAACTTGGGATACTGTGAGAAGTGGTGCTTTGGAGGTATCATCTCCATTCAAAACAAAGGCAGCAGGCTCCAGACTCCAGATCAAGCAACAGTATGTTAGAAGCAGAGAGTGATCTAGCCCATGGGAGGAATTTAGCAACTGCAAAAACATTAAAACATTAATTGCAGTTTTCTAACAGAACTTGCTGCAATTCCCGATTTTCAACTGGATATTGTATTTTTTATGTTTAACTTATAAACATGTATTATTATGTCTTTTATCTGACATAATTATAACTCGATGGGCCTTTAAGTGAGGTGAACAAGGTAACCTCACACCACCACACCGGTGGTTAGCGCTGCGCCCTAACAGCAAGAAGGTTGCTGATTGGCTTGGGCAGTGATCTTTCTGTGCTGAGTTTTCATGTTCTCCCCATGTTAGCGTGGGTTCTGCATGTTAGGTTGATTGGTCATTCTAAAATTGTCCTTAGGAGTGAATGTGAGTGTGCCTGGTTGTTCGTCTCCCTGTGAACAGTGACAGTGACAGTGTGACAGTGGTGAACTGTCCAGGATGTACCTTGCCTCTTGCCAGGATGTACCTCGCCTCTCGTCCAGTAACTGCTGGAATAGTCTCCAACCCTCAACCTTAAATTGGATGAAGTGGTTAAGAAAATGGATGGATATACAAACATTTTAATTCCTTTGAATATTCTAATAAAATACTTTCCGTTTCTGGATAACAGTGAATATTTAGATCGCCATGGTCCATTGAGAAAGAGAAAAAGGTTTTTGTTCATTTGTTTTGTAAAAGAATAGCTGATCAAATATATACACCTTTACAATGTACTTCTTTATAGTAAAAGAAGCGTAAAGGTTTGGAGTTATTTCTACATAATTGTACTATTTTACTGGTCCAGCCCACTTGAGATCAAATTGTACTTTATATGGATACTGATCTGGAAAGGTCCTTAACTGGTTCAGGTGCTATTTAGATGGTCGGAGTTATTTTGTGACGATCGGCAGCTATGAATCTGCGCGAATGGCCATCACTTGTGGAGTACCTCAGGGGTCAGTCCTTGGACTTCTTCTGTTCAACTTGTATATGCTCCCTTTGGGTCAACTATTACAGAACTTAAATATCAATTATCACAGATATGCAGACGAAACACAACTTTATGTGGCTTTGTCACCAGACGACTACAGACCAATAGATCTACTGTGTCACTGTTTAGAGCAAATAAACACCTGAAAGCTTCTTCCAATTAAATGAAGATAAAACTGAAATAATTCTGTTTGGTAGCAAAGAGAAGAGGGCCAGCCTCAATAAACACGTGGAGACTCGGGGTCTTAAAACTACCAATCAAGTCTGTAACCTTGGAGTGCTGATAGACTCAGATCTGACTTTCAGCAGCCACATCAAAGCTGTGACTAAACAGTCTTCTAACAGGACTTCCCAAAAAGAGCATAAAACATCTACAGCTCATTCAGAATGTTGCTGCTAGAGCTTTAACTAGAAGTAAGAGATCTGAACATATCACACCAGTTTTAAAACTGGTCACAGGATAGATTTTAAAACTCTGCTGATTGTTTATAAATCCCAGAACAGTTTAGGACCAGAATACATCTGTGATATGTTTAGGTAATATAAACCAAGCATAGCTCTTAGATCCTAACACTCAGGTCAAATAGTCCAGACCAGAGTCCAGACTAAATATGGAGAAGCAGCATTTACCTGTTATGCTACAAACAAGTGGAACAAACTGCCAGTAGAGATAAAACTTTCATCAAATGTAGAAATGTTTTAAAAGTTAAAAACTTATCTTAACAAATTAAATCTGCACGGTAACTTTTTAATTATGTTCTTCTTAATGATTTTAATTTAATTTATTATTTTATTATGATTCTTGCTCAGTTTGTATTCTTTTTTATTTCTTTTTCAACATCTGTAATGCTTTTAATGTTTTTATGTAAAGCACTTTGAACTCTTGTGTACATGAAAGGTCCTATACAAATAAACTTGCCTTGCCTTGCTTTGCCTAATCTAAAATCTGCTAGACACACTTGATAAATGTGCTCGGTAGGACTGGGCGATTAATCGATTTAATCGATTAATTTGAATTTTTTGTTTAAGAAAATGTAGTTTACTGAAAGCAAGGTGTTTTTTTTTTGTTTTGTTTTGTTTGTTTTTTTTTTTTGCTTCCGCAGCACCTTTTGGGCCTTCTCACATCATAGTAATATCAGCATACTTCTGCATTTCCCACAAAACTGCATAAACACATCAACATGGCAGCTGGCAAAGAAGAGCTTGTTCCCAGTAAAGGACCGATCCTTTATTATTTGGAACTGATTTGGTTTTGAAAACATGGATTTGGAGCAATAAATGCCTCATTGCAAAATCTGTTTAAGGGCTGTTGCTACCAAAGGTGGGAGAACAATAAATTTATTTCAACACCTGAAACAGAGGCTCTCAGCGGAGTGGGAGAAATTGTGCATCAACGACATGCTCAAAACAGCAACAGCCTACAAAACCCACTATAAAATTATATTCACTTTGTCCTCTAAGAGAATACGGTTCAATGGAAAGCCATCACGGACATGGTCTAAAACTAAAAAGCCTCTTCAAAAAAAACATTTTTGTTATTTGTTTTTTTTTTTTTTAACCAAAGGGGGAAAAAATTTATTTAAAATCGGATTTGAATCGGTTTGAAAAAATCAGAGATTTTACTTTTACTTTTAGGCCATATTGCCCAGGCCTAGTGCTCGGAGAAAATATTAAGTGTATTAATCCTTGATTTAGAAAAAAAATTCTCTTCTGATTTGTGTAAGTCAAGCTTTAAGGGTATTGTTGGAAAGTACTGGAGTAAATAACCAGCAAGGCAGAACAGTGCAACCCTATGTCTAGTAAAAGTCATTAAATATTTAACATAATTTAGACAGAAAAGCCTTTCATCCAAATTTGGGATTATGTTGAAGATGACATTTTAATCTTTAAAATATATTTAGCATTTTACATCCTGCCAGACATGTTGACATGAGTGAAGAAGATTTAAAATAGAGTTTATTTAAATCACAAATAGAAATAGAAATGTGGAAATCATAGCAACCCACCAGACTTTACAAGCATGTCTGCTGCCTTAATCTCCGCTTGTTGCCAGGTTTTTTAAAATTGCCTTACATGTGGAGGGTGAATGCGAATGTCATGATGGAGAGTAATGTAAGGAGTTTGTTGAGCCTCTAATGCTTCATATCCTGCTGGAATATTTTGTGTTTTCAATTAAAAATTATTTTCTCCAGGTCGATCTGTTCTGCTTTGCAAAGATTATCTGTAGTTCTCAGAGTTTTCTGCTGACTTTGAGTAGATGTTGCGTTTGGCAAAAAATGTCCCCTTTATGTGCTGTCTCGCCTTTGTGTGTGTATTAGAGGATTAGAGGTTGCCCCCCCACTGAATCGCTCATCTACATATTATAATACGATGTCATTTTCAGCCCTGTATTCGTTCTGTGATCTGCTCCCCACCTGCAGAGACTCAGCCCTTAAGTGGGACACGAAGAGCAGACTTCAATTTCTATGTTTGTTTCATATCTACAGGATTTTTTAAAAATCTATATTGTCAAATGAAAACCATACAGCATGAAATGTGTTTAGCTTTAAACCTCATATATTCTATTTCTTACATTCCATATCTTTTCACGCGTTGTCTGTTAATTTACTAATTTTTTCTCTCTTCTCTGTGCAGCTTGTGAGCTGATGAACCAGGGTATCCTCGCTCTAGTTACATCCACGGGCTGTGCAGCCGCAAGTGCTCTGCAATCTCTAACAGATGCAATGCACATCCCCCACCTCTTCATCCAAAGAAATGGAGATGGTGCACCCCGCACTGCCTGCCAGCTCAACCCCAGCCCAGACGGAGAGAGCTACACGTTGGCTGCCCGTCCACCTGTTCGAATCAACGATGTCCTTCTTACCCTTGTCTCCGAATTTCACTGGCAGAAGTTCATCATCTTTTATGAGAGCGACTATGGTGAGTTGGGAGAGGTGACTAGTTGATCGCTAAATGTATCTCAAAAACGTGACATTTGTGTACAGGAGGACGCTCATTTAAATGTAAATCAGGTTGCTGAGTGGGAGTTATAGTAATGCTTAGAATTCATATGTTGAGAGGAATACACAAAGTGGGAACTGAGATGAAAGGAAACTTCTCTCCTGCACACACACATCCATACTTTACTTGCAAACCGTTAAAAAATAAATCAAAAGTTCAGTGAAAACTGGAGGAAAAACAAGATCTCATTTCTGCACTTACATTAGCAGCTTCTTTATGAAGAGACACATCTGAGTTTAATTGGCTCATTTGTGGCGCCCTCCTTCTGTGGGGGGGGGGGGTGTTCCAACAGTACTCAATCTATTCTCAGATGTTCTCCACTCCTGTTTCTTTATTTCTATCATGACTTCACCGTGGAGCAGACCTTTGTCTGACCCATTTGTTGCTAGAAGCACTGTGGATCAAGAAATTATTGGCAAAGCACAGAGACAAAGAAGTCAGATATTGCTGCATCCCATTCCTCAGATTAGTCTTGGCCTCTGCTGATTGAAGTTTTTACTAATCTCTTCTAGAGTTTCATGGAGAACAGATAATTATTCTTTTACTTTTCCAGCCTGAAAAGCCTGTCTACTCAAGCAAGCCTTTACCTTTTGTTAAACCCAAGTTTGGACAACACGATGCTCCATGTGAATGTATATGAGCTTTCATAATTAGACATCTGCCCCTGAAAATGTTTCAGACGTTGCCGTCTTTTGTAAAAGATGTACCCTCAGCATTGAATTGGATCAATAAAAATGCCACCATGGAAGAGTATCTGTCTGCGGGACATTGTGACAGCTGTCTTACCGTCTTTCTACTTCACTTTCTGACTGTCTAACAAGTTGATTTTCTGACCGTCTTTCAGATGAGCTAGGTCACCATGTGTCCTACTATCTGTTTTGCTAGAGATATTTTCATTTTCTTGTTCTCAGCCTGTTTCTAGCTGTCTAACCATCTTACTTTCTTTTTTATCATTATTATTTGTAATGATGAGCTGTCTCCTAGACCAGCTCTGTGTACAGTTCTGTGACTACAGTGGACTAATTAGTTTCTAATAGTTTCTACTTTGCCGTGTACTAATTAATGGATTTGTGTGCATTTTTGCTAAATTTGATATAGTGTTTAAGTTTTTTTCTCTGCTTGATATATTTTTTCCCCATTTTCTACTGTAAAATGTAAATAATATGAAAATGAATCCAACATGTTGTAGTGAATGGATAAATTGAAAAGGAAAATATTATATTTCAGTAGAATTGCACAGAAATGATCACATTAAGCATTTGGTTTAGTTTAAAAAAAGACACATTGTAATTAATTAACTGTCTATTTCAAATGTATTGTGCAGTGAAGTGATAAACAATGGCTGGTTAAAAAGTAGGTTAATTGGAAAACACAATACACATGCCATTCAGCTGTATGCCTGTCTTTGGGCTGAGAAACATTGCAAGACCCCTGACGTAGGCTGTGTTTAAAATATTTTCAGTCACCTGGATGTGATCCAGCCAATCAGAAGCAGACTTTTTCAGTGACAAACCTCCGGCATTAGCTTGGAGACACCAACATAACCTTTAACTGAGTTTCATGAAGTGAACTACCAGCCAAACCATGGTTAGGCAAATCTGGTCCTAGAGAGCCGCACTCCTTCAAGTGCTGGGAATTTCCGTGCTGCAACACACCTGACTTTAATCAATGGGCAATTAGCAGGCTTATGCAGCCTGATTTCAGGCTCTGCACAAGTCTGCTAATTAAGTCTGATGTGTGTCAAGTAGGGATGTATATGGTTAGGATTTTAATGATACTGATACTCATTATTGATACCAATTTTTATTGATACTGTTATGGATACTGCACAATATAAAGTAAGGGTTAATGGCTCTGGTTTTTTCCCTAGCGATCACCATGGAAGAAGCAAGACAAAACTAGAAAAGCACTCGGAGAGCGCAAACCTCCTCCAAGCTCACCATAACTTTTTGAGTAATGTTGTACACAGACAGACAGACAGATCAGCACAGTTAACAACAGAATGTTACTAAGTTTGTTCTGACTGAGAATTATATGTTTATTTATGGTTTTAGGTATTTTAAAAAACTTAGATTATGATAAATAAGTGTCAGAAAGATGTTCTGTTTAACTTGTAATGCCCTTGATAGGCTATGTAGTTATCTCTTTAAGAAAGTGTGGCGACTGTGTCATAACTGTGTGACAGTTAGGTAGATGTTCTAAAAGTACCAATAAAAGTATCATTTGTCCAGAATCATAATGGTACCATGGTATCTTTAAGACTAGGAACCAGTACCAAATGATACAGAGTACCGGTATACATTGCTAGTGTCAGGTGTGTTGCAACAGGGTAACTCCCAACACTTGGAGGAGTGTAGCGTTCTAGGACCAGTTGCCTACCCCCGTGGTAGGTCAATACATTTTATAGTCATAGTGTCACTAGCTGAATTATTTTTTTCTGATTTGTGTACCTGTGACAGTTGAAAAATTAATCAAGCATTTAAATATTATGCTTGACAAACTATTTTTGTCCAGTCAGTAAATCAGTATTTGGTTGTATAGCTCATAAAATGTCAAGCTGCCAATGGCAGGTGTTGCTTATGATGCTTTAAAACTGTTGTTTAGAAACAAGTGGATGAATAAACATAAATGATTCTCGAGAATTAAAATGGCCAACAATTACTGGCTGTTAAAAAATAAGTGACACCCTCGGCTGGTTCATCACTGACCGCCTGGTTTTTACCTGCATTTTGTTAATGACCAATGTTCTGGTTATTGCTGTTGTGTGCTACCTGATCACTCCAAAGCAGTTCACAGGGACATCTACAAAGGTGTGTTTTCTGTGAAGCAGCGTTCCACTTGCATTAAATTTCCTTCTCTCTTCTTTCCTAACTTCTTTTCAAAACCCTGTTCTAACAAAATATTTCTTTTTTTTTTTTTGGTCTAATGGCAATACTTAGTTAGACTGCTTATTTATTTGATTAAGGAATAGTGAAGCTAATAAAGATCCTTGTCATGGAACATCGAACATACCATGTTGTGTTTGCCATGAAGCAGCTTTGCAGTGACCCTTTGCCCTGTCTGGAGATAAAATACTCTGTAAATCTGCACTAACTTGTTTCCTCTATTTGCACCCAAAATGTGTGTTTGTGAAAGGAAACAGCTGCAGCTTTTCAGTTTTACGCACCCAAGTGTGTGTCTGCATGTTGTTAATGTTTCTTTTTTTCTCTTTTCCAAATGAAAGAAACCAGATGTTATTTAAGCTTCTGTGTTGTTGAACACAAGCAGTCATACAAAACAATACGGTAACAAAGCGCTTTAAACTGGAAATGTTTTAAGTGGAGTACAGATCAAAAATTATGTGAAGAAGATTAACAGAGGAATTTATGTCTAAGCAGTTGCTGTTTACAAATACAGATTTTTTTCAAACAAAAGAGAAAGTAGAAAAGGATGATCCAGCTGGGACCTGGATGAATAAAAATGTGTTTAAAAAGATAAGCATCTGAAAAATGTCTATCAGATTATTACAAATTAAGCTTATTGGACGCTGAAATTGCCATTTTTTTCCTGTCAAGGACAAGGAGACTTGTTTCTTAGATTGAGAAGAATATAAATTTAATAATGAAGAATAAAGTAGAACATAAAGTAGATACATGTAGAATAAAGTAGAACATACATTAAACATTAAAAAATTGAGTGAGATAATACATGAAAGACAGACAGACAAGGTACAAGGTTATAAACCAAGAAGAATCATTCCAGAGATCTGTTGTCACACAGAAGTCCAACGCTATTCTGTTCACTTAGAGACACCTTCGTTTAAGGACTTTGGCTGTGTCAGTCTGGAGCCAGTTTTCAGCTATGACAGATAGACTCATGTCCCATCTAAACATTTTCCTGATGGAAGAACGCTGGCCTTGCAGATGATTTACTAAGGTCATAATGACATTAGTTTAGGAGCATTATGGTCAAACCTTTCAGCCAGACATTAATTAAGAGTAAAGTAATAAAGCTAATATATTAAATTTCCAGACGCAAACACAAACAATGCTACTTATGTTTCTTACTTGGCAGTCTGCTTGTTTTAACCAAAACCATTAAAATGCTGAAGCCTGAATTTCAGAATGTGAATTTTGTTCAAATCATACAAGTTTTTATTTTATTATCTGATTATCCTCAATCTAAAGTTGACATACTATACTGTATGTAAATACAGTGTTAAACAGCAATCAACATAAACCATTCTGCAGTTATGATTCACATTGAACCAATATTGCCATTCCTGCCAGAGTGTATTTATTTTTCCTTGGCTGTATTCAGATTTGTTGATTGACTAAGTCGGATAAGGACACGTGCAGATGCTACAGTAGTACCACCAAAGCATCTAGTTTTTGTATCTCTATCTAATGGAATATAACATATAAATGCTTGGTGGAACTATAGAAGAAGTTTATCTTCGCAGACTCACTGTGGCCTACAAGGATGCTTTCAGGCTCTCACTGAATGTTCCCAGGTGGCACAGTGCTGGTCAGTTTGTTTTATTTATTTATTTATTTATTTATTTTACTCTTAACATCCCCACGTGTGAGGCACTGTTGAGAGAATTAATGTGTACATTTAAGCCACAAGTGGAGGAGTCTGAAAACTCCATCATAGAGATTTTATCTAACCCTGCACTGAGTTGTTGTAGATACACGTTTACTATGAGGAAGCACTGGATTAAGAGACTTTATAGAAACTTAATGGACTCATTTTTACCTTAATTTTTTGTATGTATGTTTTATTTTATGTTATGGGCCAAAATTGTGAGTCTGAAATAAAATAAAATGATGAAATGATGGTGAAAAAACTCTTCTTAAAACGGAACTAATTTTGTCCCAGCTTTTCTTTTTTCTTTTTTTCTCTGTAAAGGCTTGTATTTCTTTTTTCTTTTCATGTTCTGGCAAAGTGAACAATTTGTCAAAACTTACTATAAAAAGACGAGTCATGTCTAAATCAGAGGCATTATTGTTGTACACTTGCCATCTTGCATGAACTTTGCACAACAGGTTTGGATTTTCTAAAGCCTGATTTGTTGCTACTGTGCTAGTGGTGGATTAGTTTGCATGAGATGTTTGAGGAAAACAACAAGCTTTAACTACATTTTACTACTAGCTTTTTTACAACATTGTAAAAAAATCAAGTTTATAAAACTATCACTTCCTAAATATTATACTTATCTTTCAAATAACTTGAAGACTTTACTTTCAAATGGTGTGATAAAGACTAGGCTCTACATTAGGAGTGCATAAGGTCAGATGTTACAGTTTGAACAACTGGCATATTTGACCTCGGGGGTGGAGTAGGGGGTGGTATTGTTCAGTGTGATGAACCGTGTTAGGGAAGCCAATTCATTTACCAATGCATCAGCTGCAAAAAAGCACATTATGTAAACAATTTTAAAGCTTCACCTCTTCTGTTTTCATTTGTCACTCTGCATTTTCAACACATAATTTAATTTTCTTTTGTGGGAAAGAATTTTCCATTATTCTTTCAGAAGTAACATGAAATCACTTTACTCGTATGCTACTCTTTCTCCTCAAAAAATCAGGATGACATTGGATTATGACTGTGAAACATCATTTTGCAGTTTTCTCTTTTATGCCTTCAGGCAAATGGAGGACAGAATTGTTTGATAATCCTGGTTTGTCCTTATTCTTGCTCTTTATTGTGCATTTTAAACTATCCTGTGTTCTGTCTTCACTGGCAGGAAGTTACCTTGTGGCTTTGTTTTTTTTTACTCATATTTTTATCTTTCCTCAGACAGTCGTAGTTTTGCTGATTTTAGCTGAGATATCTGACATTTCTTAAAGGCAGTCTAATACTTAAGTCTTATATTTGAAAAGGCCAAAAAAAAAGGATCCAGTGCTGTCAAGAAGACAAAGCCTTTCCCTCCAACTGAAAAACAAATTTCTGCTCCTTTTATGATCAAAAACCATGCAGGCATATTGATCCTAGATTTATCTGGTACTAAATCTACCATAAAAGAACATTTCTAATGTTTTTAATAATTCTCAAAAAGCAACTTTGTACATGCAGATATGGAAAAAAGCAGTTTGCTTTCCACATTTACCAACTTTTTGTTGTATTACTTAATATGCAAACACACACACACACACATTTTCTTGTTCATACCATGTCTGAGAGCCTCACCTTTATTTAGAAACAAATATGTTCTGAACAGCAGTAAACTGCCTGCAGTGCTCTTGCACCGTCTCAAACCGTTTTGGTTTATCCAGGTTGCTGCGTGTAGAATTATCAGGACGTCTCAGCTAAGAGATATCCAACAAGGATGTACTTTAAAGGAGGACGGCTTCCTCCTTAGAGAAGAATTTAAGATGCCATGCAGAGCTGTTTTCATCAGCGATGTTGATGATGAGATCAATGTTGACACCCCTTTCTTACATGACAATAACAAGACGTGTTAGAGCAAAACATGGCTCTTTGATGACTAAAATATGATGGTAGATGCGTTTCTTTTTGGACCAGATTATTTTTGGGTGATCTGTTAGAATTTTCAAAATGCAGGACATTTTTTTCTATCTGTCTTGTGAAAAGCTACAGAACAGATCTCTCAGCAAACTTTTTGAGTCTCTGCTGAACATCATTCAGTGGAAATTCAGTAAGAATCTCACCTCCAAGTTTGGTTTGGTTCCAGTATTGTAATATTACATTTCATGTTTTTTTTTCTTCTTGTTAAGTCTGAAGATTGATCTGAAAACAATCATCATATGACAAAAAAATGGATTTTGGCTGACTGAACTAATCTTTAATGACTTAATGAGTTACAGAAGTGCCAACAGAAGGTCTGTGGTCCCTTTCATATCTCTGCAACTACTATGTGGATTGCTCCAGAATTTTCTTGTTAATAATTCCCACAGAAATTATGCCAAAGAGAAGGACAATCCCCTGACTAATCGGCCGGAACATTCAAATCAATGAGTGGTCAAATGAATGACACAGTCTCGTCCCACAGTAGCGTTGCACTGGAAAACATTTCGATGGGACATACTTGCACCACCTACCCAAAAATGGCAGCACACACTCAATCATGAACTGTCCTCTAACAGCTGTGGGGAAGAATATAAAATCCACATGACTTAAGTTAATCAATGCATGTTTAATGTTTTAAGTGAAATATCTCATCTTCTTTCTAAATTCTGTTGAAGTGTTGTAGATATTGCCTTCCATAGGATATAGAAAAACCTCTTCTGTAGTAACATTAAACCAACATAGTTATCATGCTGGCATTAATATATTTTCTATTTGTTTAATTTTGAAGTTGTAGGTTAAATGCAGGCTGTATAGCACCTTTAATTTACAGGACAACTTAAAGTCCTTTTAGATAAAATAATTGAACGCATTACAGTAGAATGCATTAAAACTAATTTGAAGAAGAAATTAAATAAAAGAATTAAAATACATGACAGGTTATACTTTGAGAAATAAGATTTATTTTTAAGCTTAATTTCAAACAGCTGAGAGTTCAACAGACATGAAGGTTTCTGGGAGATTGTTCCACATGTGTGGAGCATAAAAAGCGAACACTGGTCTCATATTTGGTTCTGACTAGGGAACAGAACATGCTCCTGTTTGGTTCATGACATACCAAAATTATCTGGAATGTATTTTGGTCCTAAACCAGTCAGGGCATGATTTTAAAGTAACTGAGGGGTAGTTTACTGAAGAATTTAGTCAATCGAACCTTTTTTCGGGAGCACTTTTAAAAATAAAAACAGTTTCAATTACAATAAAACCTTCCCTCACCAAAGTTATTCATTCAAAACCAATTGTAGATAGAAGTAAACATCTTCACACTACTGTGAGGAAACAACATCATGGGGATCCTTTCACACCAGTGACCAGTCCTCCAACTGCCAAAGAGGGTATCACCACAGGCAGGTCGGGGTCCACACCAAAAGCTGCAGTACAGTACTACCAGCCACCCATGGCAACAATCCATGCCAACCAGGCAGACACATTGTTGAGCAATCCCATGAGAAAGACACTGAAGTTAAGAGGTGTTAAATGTTAAAACAACAGAACTTAAGTTAGGAGGGCAACTATAAAAAGTACCATTAAGTAATGTACAAATATAAAAATAATGGGATAAATCTAATAAAATTCAATATTAAAACAAGACTCAATAAACAAAGTTAAAACCGAAGCTAAAAAGTTGGGTCTTGAGTCTCTTTTTAAAAATATCAACAGTCTCTGCGGCCCTGAAGTTTTCTGGCAGGCTGTTCCACAGTCGGGAGTCATACTGGTGGAACACAGCCTTACTGTATGTTTTAGTTTTCACTTTTGGAACAACTAAGAAGCTGGTACCTGGGTTCATAATGCAAGAGAAGGTCTGAAATATATATAGGCCCAAGACCTTTAATACATTTATAAAAAACTAAAAGAATCTTAAAGTCAATCCTGAAATGCATAGAGAGCCAATGCAGTGAATTAAAAGCTGATGTAATGTGTTCACGCTCTCTGGTCCTCGCCAGAACTCATTCCGCTGGCACACATAATAACCAAGTTACATGTGTCAAGCTTTTGACAGGCTTAATGGTTTCTTGTTCAATTTGAAGTTTCTTGGTGTCTTTACTCTCCTTACCACAGTAAGTGTCCAGTCTGGACTTGTCTTTAACAACACTGCAGTCTCTGCAATCAATGTTGGGTTATTGTGTTAGAATTCTGTTCATGCATTGTTCATGGTCTCTGCCATTGTGTGAGAACATAATCTGTTTTTGTTCACGTGATGTTTGTTTTTCTGCAAAGTGCTGCTTCTTCCTCCTGCTCACATCTCACATTTGTGGGTGCATCAGAAGACTAACTAGGAATGTATAAACATCTTCATGTGAATGCTCCAAATACGTTTGTTTTGTTCTTTTTATAACATTGTGCATTTTTTATGCCACTTCTGAATATTGAAGAGTTTTTCATTAATATAAAGTTAAAATTGCAAATTTTTGTAAAAGTGAAATTTTATAGCTGATCACAAACTAATAAAATGCACGTAAAGTAAAAAAATTACTTTTGAGTTAAATATAAAGCATAATTAATAGCATATTTTTCATCAATGTAAAATAATTCTGCTGGGCAAAAAGAATACATTTATGTATAATTTTCTATTTTATGACTTGACCCAACCAGTATTTTATGGTCAAAGTATTAAAAAGCTTAAAATGACTATTGGAAGTATTTTATATTACATTACAGTCATTTAGCAGACGCTTTTCTCCAAAGCGACTTACATCTGACTTACATCATTTTATGAATCATCTGTAAGTGTGAGGCTTCATGACTCAAGGTCACAAAGAAATATGCTGTTGAGGCACATGCACCCAAACATGAAGCAAACATTTGCATGACATTTCATCCATTAATCAATTAAATAAAGTTACATAAACAGAATACATACTAGTGGAGTTGTGGAATGTAGTGCATCAGTTTGACAGGCCATAAAATAAATCAGAGAAGGAAAAGAACGCCCTTAAACATAGTGAAGGTTCTATCACATGACTGCTTCACTGCGTCTGGTACTGGAGGTATTACCTGTATTGAAGGAAAGATGAAATCAGAAGATTACTGGGCCATTTTGAAATGCTTTACCCTGTGTGAGATGAAGGTCTCAGGTCTCTCGCTGGAAAAATGACCCAAGGCACTCATTCGACAGCAAAAGAAAAAAAAGAAAAAGAAAAGCTGGCTTTAAACTGAACGGCAATGAGCTCTGATCCAAATCCTGTTGAAAACTTAAATCTGCTGTTGCAGAAATACATATCAATGAATTAGTGGCAGAAATGAAATGCGGATGACTTCAAAAAGTTTCCAGAAACCTTTAAACCAGGGCTATTCAACGCTGTCCCATGGTTTTCAGTGTATCCCTGCTCTAACACACCTGACCCAAATGAAATGCATCCAACAGTCAATGAAGTTCTGCACGACCGTTACGACCCCCTATTATGTCTAAGGGCAAAACGGGGTCACATAACAAAACCGAGGGGAAAGACAACAAAGATTATACAGCTGATTTATTAAACAAAAATAGCCCAGGTTCTCAAAACAGTAACAGTTAATTATATCATATATTTATCAGTACTATATACAAATATATACACCAAGAACTACAACCAAAAGAGTCCCTGAAAAGACATAACCACAATCTATAAATATAAAAAACATACAACCAAAAATGTCTCTACAGGAGCTAAATACAAATTCTACAAATAAACCCAACATGGCTACTACACAAACTGTGAAAGCTTTTCTTCTTCAATCAGCTTAAAATGCACAATCGTGCTCACTAACAAAAAGGAAGTAAATCAAAACAAACCACAATTTAAACTAAAGTCCAATGACAAAATCTCCAATCAACAGCAAACACCAGCAACCACAATCCCAGGGTAGACAATAATCAGAAACCACAACTGCCCTTGAAATGTCTGAATTCTCTTCCCTTTTGTTGGTCCAAGAGTGTCCTGATTGGTTGAGGAGGGGGGAGGTACTTAGTGGTTAATCCGATGGGTAACTGAGTCCTTAACAGGGCTGATGAGTAGCAGGTGAGATGGATGATTGGTTGTTGAGGTCCTTCTGCAGGGAGACTGAAGGGAATGCCGGCTAAAAGTCCAGGGCTGGCAACTTCATCCTCAGGCCAGAGGACGCAAAAGATTTGGTGTCTGAAGATGATCAGAGATTTAAAAGCATCACTCAGTGAAAGCCTTTGTTATTGGCGAAGTCGACAAACCTGTAAAAGAAGAAAATATATATATTTCTTTTGTCTTGGTCTCTCACCCTCTCTTTCTCTTTCTCTCCCTCTTGAATTCTTTTTTTATTTTATGTTTTTTCCCCCACTCTGGTTGTTTTTAGGAGGTCTGTTATATTGATTCCAGAAAACCATTCTTGGATTCACAGAGCTGTAAAATCCAAACTAAGATTGGATGTTTGGTTGTAATTGTTTGTTTGCTTCTGATTCTTCTTTAAATATTTTTTTTAGTAAAGCAGAAAATAGCTTGAATCTTAAGACATACCTCCTGCCAAAACGAAAGGAGCGCATAGGCTCTAACAGAAGCATGATTTCAGCAACTTGCTACAGGTATAAATCCTGATAAATACATTTACATAGATGCAGATACAATTTGTGATGTGTCATAGGTCTAAACTATTATGTTGCACTTTTATTTCCATAAAACAAATAACTTCTAAAAAATTTTATTTTAAAAGCTGTGACGTGCAGCAATAGGCAAGACCGGATTATTTTTAGGACAATTCAAAGGGCTTTGGATGAAAACATCAAAAACATTACAGAAAAAAGAAAAAAATCACAAAAAAATCATGAATTGAAATAAAATAAAACTATAGTAAGAAATGGGATCTAAACAGATGCACTAATTTCTTTCTGCTCTTTGTTGCTCTAAATGATTTTGTGGGTGAGTCACTAGCTCAGAGCCTGCTACATTTCAATCTTATTTTGCATATAATAATTTATGTAATTGTGGCAAGAATACCAGTGATTATTTAATCAAACTCATCTTTATTTTGAGTAAACAGACTGGTGGAGGCCATTTCTCTGGCTTTACCATTCAGATTGCAACACAGCCTGACAGCTCAGTAAAAACTTGTGAGCCCTTTGATCACAATATGCTCATTTCAGCTTTGCACCAATCCAAAAGGGAGGCGGCTTTTCTTTCCCCATGAATAAAAAGGGGATGAAAAGGGATGTTGGATCCTCTTTATGGGATATTTCCCTCCAATTTGAACTTTTCTGTTCTCTCTTTTTAAATGGATGCATCACATTGTGAGAGGATGGGCAGGAGACAGACTAATGTGAAAAGTTCTCAGGAAGTTGTTAACTGGCAGCAGGAGAGAAAAGGATGATGTGAGGACTAGAGAATAGCTAAGTTTTGATATCTGAAACTTTCAGAGGCGGTGTTCAGAAATGACGCTTGGGTAAACATGTCCAGAAATCAGACCTTTAATTCCACAGTAATCCTCTTTTCTGCAGCCCTGTCGATAGCTGACACGGCTGCCCCGTGGAAAAGCCGGCCAGGAGCTTGGAACACCGACTTTGAAGTCCGATGTTTCCATCGGAGTCCTGGAGTAGTTATCGCATGGACGCTTTCCCGTGGCTCTTCATGGGATTAAAAAAGAAAAAAAAACCTTGTTTGTTTGTTACAAGAATAAATCTTATTTGTACTACAAGTTTTCTTCAAATATTAATGTCAGAATGACAAAGGGTTTTATCAGCTTGGCTGATTTTTTTAAATGTGTTTGTGAAATTTGACTGTAAATATCAAAATATAAAAGCAT
>JBAMHX010000018.1:18887965-18899870 GCA_037177515.1 Pseudomugil tenellus | reverse complement strand
TTAGCATTACAGTTCAACCATTTCAGCTTAAAAGGCATTCACCCTGCTGTTCTGCAAGAACAGCAATTCATCTAGTTACCCATTGATTTGAGTCAAGTATGTTGCAGCAGGAAAATTCTTGCAGGACTCCAGCTCTGGAGAACCGGAGTTGGCTACACCCTACACCCTACTGTTTCTACTGTGATAATTTAGAATAATACTGTTTAAATTATGCTTCCAGGTTAAATTTGTGAAATTAAAGTAACTTCAAAGACCAATATGATGTCAATTCGATGTCATCAATTTGATTTCATTTGTGGAAATTCTACCACAGTATAATTTTATTTTCTGTTGTTTTCTAGGCTATAATTAATTATTTTTATAAATACAATTCAAACTATAAACTTCAATAACTTATTTTTATAACAGTTAATTAAGTTAAACCTCAGTTAATGTCCCGCTTTGCTTGCTTCATTAGATGACAATGAAAGTCAAGAAAGTGGTGAAATCTGCTTTAAGTCTGTATCTCAGTGTTTATTTGTAAACTAATGAGTCAATGTGGTTAATGAATGTTATAAAATGTAGAGACAAGAGTGTTTTACTGTGGAATGCAGAGAAGTGAAGCACAAAGACCTTTGTGTTTAAGCACAGTTCTTAGTAGGAAGAAAAAAAAGTTTATGCAGATCAATGCAAATGTTTCCCACCAAATCCATGCGAGGTCATTATTAAGGAATTGTTTTGGAAAGCTACCAGTTCATGATCTTTATTGGGAACAAAAGTACTCCCAAACAAGAGAGTTAAAAATATGAACATAGTCTTTAAGCTCTTGTTTCTCCTTAAATCTCTGGACAGCTATATATAACATTCAGCGAAAACAGCTAATGCGGTTACTATACACTGTAGCAACTGCGTACATCTCTGTTCTGTATAAAGAAATACCAAGTGGAAACCTCTGTTGGAAAAAGAGAAGCCAGTGCAGAATTGCAATAAATATCTTAGGTTCCTGGCGGGGTTGGCGATTGCCAACCATGACCCCCTGGGGGCTGTTCCCAGGATCTAACTGCTCCAGTTAGATCTGAGTTAGCTCTTAGCTACACACAACTCAGAGTATGATGGATGTCAATTATCCACCCCCACGCTTATAGCCCTACTCTCAGTTCAATGTTTTTGCCCATTTTTGCATTTTTGAGTGATGGCACCTGTGAAGCTGCCAAGATGGTGACAGTGGGATCACCCAATGAGCTTTACTTTTGTTCTTTGTCTATGGGAAATTTGCGTACGTATAAGTCCCTTATAAAAAAAAAAATAGCCAATCAACCACAAATTACAATTATTAATGCAGGCTTAACAAAGACTAAAAAGCCTAAAGTAAGGAAATCAAAAGTAATGACTTCAACCCTGATGATATTTATGTCTTTACTAAATAAATTTGACAGGTTCCATATTTTGCTATATTTGCTGTTTCAGTCTATCCTATGCACATTTATGATAAAATTATGAATTTTGCAACATGCACCATACTATCGTTTTAGCATACTGCTTATTTCTTGCTGCAAGGATTTTTACCCAGAACTGTGAAAGCCTGATTCTGCCTTCCTGCCACTTTTTCTCTGCTCTTCTCGCCCATCCGCCCCACCCGCACTAAGCATCCTGTCGTCGGCATGCTGGGAACATGTTTGTTGACAACAGCACAGGAGCAGCGCTATGCACAGTTTCTGGCGCGCTAAAGTTTTCAAGTATGGGGTGGGAGGGTCTCCACCGTGCCGTGTTGGAGCGGTGGGGTCAGGCGTTTGCTCTGCCTAAGCTGCACCCTTCTTTTTAAAGCAATAAAGCTACAAAACACATGGACGAAAGCAAAACCAAAATAATACTACTTTCGGGATTGTTTTAAGGTACAATTAACACTAATAGAAGATTAAAAGCTCATAAGAGTCAATTTTGCATTGTGGAGGAATTTCATGTATTAGCTTAATTACCTTGCTCTTAATTAATGTCTAGCTGAAAGGTCCAACCATAAGGCTCCTAAACTGATGTCATTCTGACCTTAGTAAACCATCTGCTAAGACCTTGGTCTTGTCATAGCCGAAGCAAGGCCGACGTCCTTCCATCAAGGAAAAGTTTAGAAACAGGCCTCAGAGTGACGCATGTGACCAAAGTCTTTAAACAAAGCTCCCTAATCTGACTAGGGCAGAATAGTTCCATACTTCTGTGAAGCCACAGATATTTGGGGAATATTCTTCCCAGGTTATGACCTTGTACCATGTCTGTATGTCTTAATGTTTTGTCCCTTCGTGTTTCAATGTTTAATGTATGTTTGACTTCTTTTGTCTTCATTATTAAATTTATATTCTTCTCAATCTAAAGAAACCAGTGTCCTCAGCTGTCAACTACAGCATAATATAGTACCTTTAAGTCACTTTTTCTCTTTGGTCTGTGTGGTTTTCATAGTTCTCTGTACATGTAACACATCCAATCACAAGTCAGGCAGTGCAAGTCCTGATTACCTTTTAGACGCAGTCATTTCCTATTTTCTGATCAAGCCTCTTGTGTTATTGTTGCTGGTTTAATGCTTGTATTATGGGCCCTTGTTTTATCTTGTGTAACCAGTTTCCACTTTGTCGTGTTTTCACCACAGCTGAGAGGATGCGATGTTTTCTTTCAGCTTTATCAGCACCTTGTTCCTGACCTCCCTCAGTTCCCTTCACCAAAGTGGAATATGTGTCAAATCGCGCAAGCCTTCTAAAAGGGCATAAAGCTGAATTTGAGCTTTCAGCAGTCCCATATCTGCGTCCTTGGGTTGAATTCATGAGCATTTGCTTCATCATTCACTGAAAATGATGCATATTGAGGTTTCAAAAAACTCTACGTATTTTATGAGTTACCAAAGTCACACAGATTAATTGTGAAAGAAACAGCGAGTACATATCTAAGAGACACTCAAATTAAATCTTTGTCTCCTTGGGCTTTGACTTTGGCAGATATTTAATCATTTTCACCAATTTTGATTTAAATGTTTCAAGCAAGCTAAATCCCTGAGGCAAGTTTTGCAAATTACTGACGTGTTTTAAAACCAAGGCTGGTATATATTTAAGAATATAATTGTTGATGGTTGCCAGATAGCAGGATTTAGGGGTATTTTTGTTTGTCAGCAATTGGTTAAAATTTTTTGCTCAATCTAATGTTTCCTCTCGTTATTACGCTGGCCTTCTAAAGCTGTTAAATATAAAGGAAAACAACAAAAAGGTTGTGTCAGCTGATGTGTTTGTACTGCAGGGCAGTTGATGGATGGAGCTGAGAGGCTGGGTGAGGTCTGCCTCCTGTGCTGCAGCTAAAACAAGCTACAAGAGTGACAAGCACTCCTGCATCCTGCCAAGTGACGTAAAAGGGAGATAGAGATACTGCGCAGGGTGGCAGGAAACAGAGACAGCAAGCTTACACAACAGGGGCACAATGGCAAAGAAAGAAGGTGTGTGTTTGTGTTGGGGTAGAAAAGAAAGGTCAATTATGAGAACGATATAGGGGGCTTGGGGGGCCTCCACAGACATAATATTACACATTTGTGTGAAATGGTGACAAATGAGATCTGGAAAAACAAAAGCGAATAGCAGCGAGACTGTGGATGGAGTATCTCTGATAAATAAAAACCTAATCAAGATGTGAAATGTTAAACCAGTGCCACAAAATGGTTACTGTTTACACATAATTAAGCAGTGGACTTTTGGCCAGTTCTACCCAGTGATGTAAATTAATTTGAAACTGGAAAACAAACTCTTAGTGTTGTGGCCAGTTCTGCAGGTAATCTGCAAATAATGCACTAATTAATGATAATAGACACATCCAGTTCATGTTATTATGATCAACACATGCTGGCAAGAGATGCACATATTAGAGGAGCTTCTCAGACTTGCAGATATGATGATAATCAGATGATTTACAACAACACAGCCTCAGCTTGTTACTTATACCTTGCAAACAAAACAGGCTCTTAGCCTGAAGGTGGTCACACTTCCCTTTTTTTCCAGGTTATTGGATCTAAGCAGAGCCTTTCAGCTTTGATTAAAAATTGCTTTATGAAATTTATCAAACACATCAGTAAACATTCAGTTTAAAGTAATTTACTCTGCTCATATAAATAAACACTTAGTTTACTATTGTGTTTCTTCTTCACCTTGCTTGTCTTTACCTCCTGTTTTGTCTAGTAGAGCTTCCTCTTTTTCCCTTTCTTTGTTTCATTCCTGGGATACAGTCATATACTGAAGGAAAAAGAAAACCTTTTTTTCTTCTCTTTAGCATTTTTTTTATTACCTCATCAGAAAACATCATGAAAATTCAGCAAAAACATGAACCCAATGACACAAACTGTAATGCTGATTTACACTAGTATGTTTATAAAGGATATCATTAGCTACTTAGTGTAATATATTTTTGGTTAGTTGATTCACTGAATCTAAATTATATTTCATTTATATCAGATAAAATTATTCTTCATTAGGTAGGTAATGCAATAAAAGGAGCTAAAAAAACTGGAAGCTGGGACTGCTTACACCCAGCTTCCCCATCTTCTCAGTAAGCACAAGGATCGGTGCTCCTATGAATGCTATAGAAAGATTATCGGAATTGTCTCTTTTCTTTTCATGATCTCACCCAGAATTCAGCTCTTGTCATGGCTGATCCTGTGAGAAATGACACAGAGGTATCTCAGCAAAAAGTATTGTTTAAGCAGACCGCACATGTCACCCACTCACTGCTACCCATCTGTATTGTCCTAGTTATTACCTCTCAGTGTAAACGTACAACACCTGCTTCTTTTGTTTACTGCGAAACCTACCAGCTTTATCTTTGTTGTTCTGCTATTTGCCTTGTGTTCTCGATTTGTAAATGCTGTTATTTGAGTTTCCTTCCTTGCAGGAATAAATAAATTTAGATTTATTTTCCAGAAGTTATTAAAGTTTACTTTTTGGTCAACAACTGCCTCTCTCCGGTGCATACTAGCTGTGTTTGGGTTTGCCTTTAAACACTTTGTAACAATATTGGCTTTTTCACCTTGAATGAAATATGTTAAAAGTAAATGTGGCCTTCAGTGTGAGCAGGGCTCTTTGTGAATTGCCAATTGATTTAAGACATGCAGTGTGTGACCTTCACCTGTGGATTACTGAATTTCTCTCTTTCAGTTATAACTGATGTGCCACAGTTACTCCTTTTTTCTGAGCTTGCTGCTTTATGTCTTTGGCATCTGAAACATGTTTTTCAATGTGGAAATATGTATTTCAAAGTGCTGCTGAGCAAATATACTGGAAATTTTTCTATGCACTTTCAAGGACTTTGCTACCGAGTAAAGTGTTTTCAAATGTTGCCCAGTCCCAAAAGAATAAATGACAGTTAAGCATATCTGAGTTGGTAGTTAATAACATATAACAGATCATTTCTGACTTTCTTTCAGTAAAAAAAAAGAAGAAAATGTGCTTTAATTGCATAACAAGAGACGCACAAAAGGTCTTTCAGAACATGTGTTTCCTGCTATGCAGATGAGGCTGGAAACAGATTTAGCTGTCAAGACTTTAACACATAAGTTTCTCATTAAAAAGTAGCCTGATACTTACATGTAAGATGCAATAAACTCATTTGCTCTTGCTATGAAGTGCACTTTGACGGCAGAGAGTCTTCGATCTTGTTGTCACAAACACTTGTGTGGACGATGATTTAAAAGCAGCTGAGTTGACAAACTATTACAGGGTGTGTTGGGAAAAGATAGCTATGATGGCCTCTCTTGCTCAGAGAATTCATCACTATGGACGTGACAGCTTGTGGGACAAGCTCACACACAAACAGTTCATGTATACGCGTCTCACATACCTTCAGCTCTGTGTTCCGAGTCACAAATGTCTATTTACAGCAAGTTCTGAATTCGTTACATTTAGTGTCTTTCATGGTTGTTTTGCTGTGGATAAAAAAGTAAAAGTTTTGAAATGTTGTCCCACTACAGCACAGTGATGAGGACATTTCTAAAACATGTTCCAGTAATAAAATTCTCTCTCTCAGAATGAGCAGGATCAGGTGGAAATGAGTCATTTCCTCAAGCTTAATCTGTTGTTCATCTTGATATTATTCCTTGTTATCAGCAGCACTTTAAGTCAAACTGTGGAGAAGCTCTAAAACAATTTGCCACACTTACATCTTTAAAACCCAATATCCTCGCTATCGAGACAGAAAATCAGCCTTTAGGTTCCAGCTTAGACAGTGTTTCTTAGTTTTACACATAAACAAGGTCAAATGGATTGTATCAAACATATTGATGATAGATTATCAGTGTGTCAATATTCTTCTCTCAGAAGAAGAAAATATTTCCATCTTGTTGTGCATTTGTTCGCTGGCACCTGGACTTGCCCTCTGTCTCAGATGGAATGAAACTGGCTTTGACCTGGAAGTGTTTATCCCAGCATGACTCATTAACCAGACACAGAGAAGCATGGTGTTGGTGCAGGGGAGCATGCTGTTGGCACAAACAGTATTTTGCAATTGTGCACACAGAAGGATGCCATGTCCAAATGTGCACACACCTTCTCTGTCTCACCCCTCATTACTTGCTCTGATCTATCACTGCCAGCTTTGTTTACACCCCCTCCCTTTGTGTTAATGAGTGAGGCCAGGTATAATTAAAAAGCTCTGAAAGTACTGCTCAGATATGTTTTTTCATTTCAAACATAATGGAGGATGCACTTGCAGCCAACCAGAACATTACATTTTCTAGCTTTGAATACAAATGAAGGTAACAGTGTGATGCTTGCATCATTTGGAAGAAGGTGCTAGAGGAGTTTATAGAGCTAAGCAGGGTGGATGCAGGGTTTGCATGAAGAATGGCTCCATTCAGGAGATGGACAAGGTAGTAAAACCTGGGTTTGTCGGACCATCCTTTTTAATAGTTGTGCTATGCAGGATGAGCTTTCCAGAGGGTGAGTATGGTCCTCCAGTATAATCATTATGAGCCCCACTGCCCCGCTTTTAGCAGCTGACCACCAGTCAGTGGATGGAGTAACATTATCAAACCAGATCACACAACATCCGTCAAAACATTCATAGAGTACAGAAGGGCTCGTCAGCTCACTAATCTGCCAAGCAACCTCCTGTCGCTCCCTGTTTAGAGAGGACATAATTGTTGAAAGTCGGCCACTTCCGTCAGGAACCACATGGGAATCCATGCTCATCGCTTGCTCCAATCATCACCCTTATCTGCTAGGCTAGCAGGCCATTGTAGCAAACTTTCCAAAAGCAAATAGTAACATCTCGAACCGAAGCAGTACGGCACTCTGTGCATACCAGAACAGGGATTTTAAGCTTCTCCATAGAAGTAGTCAGCCGGAACCACCTGGGTGCACTTCGGCCAGCATGCTCAACCTTGATGCTAAGTAGATCACAAATCTTGTAATGTCAGCACACCTTCCTTCCCCTCACTAAGGGAGACTGCCCCAAGAGGTGCAAACATGATTCCAACATGGTCCTACAGTGCCTACAGGATACCCCTTCCTTGTTCTGATCATGGGAAAGGGACTAGTAGTGGATGTGCCAGACCTCAACGCCAAGGCTGCGATAAAGTGCCTCTGTCTGAACCCAACTTTTGCTTGATCAGCTGGCAACAAATTACTGACTTTGTTGCCTCAAAACAGGGCGACACCTACACCCCGAACCTGCAACAACACTCAGGTTCAGGGTGAGTTAAAAGATCAAAGATCTGAACCTATGTGAAATATGTATAAAGTGCTGCAATTCATTGTTCTGTTAAACCCATATTGCCTGAAATCCCTCTGTCAGCTGTGATAGCAATTGGCAGGGAAACAAGTATTTGTCTTTCCAAGGGGAAATTAAATATCACATAGCACTGGATAAAGAGGAAAAAGGAAATGGATTATAGAAGAAAAAAGACAAAATCTGTCTATAAACTAGACATGACAGAGCTTCTACAGAGACAGAAAAAGATTAGACAGGCTGATCGCTACACAGTGGCCCAACTGACTATTAAACGCCAACAGCTGAAATGTGAAAATGTTAGTGCTAATAAATCAAGTCAACAATGTAACAACCTGCAGTGACCTTTAAATTTTCCACTAAAATACATTTACGTTAGAAGCTCATGCACACAAAGTCTCCACTGGGGTGAAATCATTTCAAATCATATCAACTGAAGTGAAATAGTTATTACTGGGATGAAGTGATCAAGGAATTAAAGCCTAAGCAATCCTTTAAATATAGGACTGATGCTGAATTTATTATGTCAGTTTTTAATGTTTGATTTATTGTTTGACCAAATTTTAGAAATCACAAAACTGGTGTTAGTTCTTTTTGTGGTCTCAGGGAAATATCAACACTACCAGTTTACCGTGAGCCAAATTAAAACATATCTTGCTGTGGTTTGTTTCTTTGGAGATGTTAGCAACCAATTATCATACTGACCATTACTTTATTACCACAGTAGAGACATTTTTAGCATATTACAACATGAAACAAAGCCCAATGGAAAGTGTGTTTAGGAAATCGCAATAAAACCTAACTGGACTTATTGTAGCTTTTGAAACAAAAACAAGCTGTAGAATAGGATGAAATTCTCTTGTTGAGATTTCGATTTCAGGTCTCTATTCTCTGGGTTAATTATCGGAGTCACAGCTAAAAGGATACAGACATAAAGTGCCTCATTTTACAGTGTTAACATTATGTAACAAGACAAGGCCCCAGTAGGAAAAGTCTTTGTTCTACTTGTTGAAAAATCCAGGTTACAAAACTGCATGCAGTTATTTAGTAGGATTATTATCACTTTGTTTGATTAGTGCAACTTAAACATGGATGAATTTTATTTTTATTCTTCCACAACATTTCATTTATATACTGCCAGACTTCCATAACAAGCAACTTTGGCCATTTATATTTATGTCCTTTAAAACGTTGAAGCCCAAAATGATCTGAACTGTTAGCTTTGGTGAAGACGACCAAACAGCATCCGCCTGCAGACATCTTACTCCCCAGGAGCCTTATAACTCAAAGGCCTAAAATCTCACTGACAACCTGGAGGCTTATAGAGAGGACCGAATTATCGTATGATAACTGGCAGAGGAACGAATGTAATCATTGGCACGAAAGTGAAGCATTTGACCCCCATTCAGTTTGACATATACTTTCACTTACAGTGCCAGTCAAATATTTTACACTTTAAATCAACTGGGACATGTA
The DNA here is from genome assembly GCA_037177515.1 of Pseudomugil tenellus. Lineage (NCBI taxonomy): Eukaryota > Metazoa > Chordata > Actinopteri > Atheriniformes > Pseudomugilidae > Pseudomugil > Pseudomugil tenellus. The sequence continues at coordinate 18,890,675 of JBAMHX010000018.1, read as the reverse complement.
ACTGGTGTAGTGTATATACACCTGTATCCAACTAGACTTCTAGCATTCTGACTAGTACTTATCTATAATGTCCCCTAATGTTTAATTTCGTGCTTGTGTTGTTCTTATTCTCAGATGTAAGTCGCTTTGGAGAAAAGTGTCTGCTTAATGATTGTGGAAAAGAACATATACATTATTTCCATGCCTATGTGGTTTGCTGTTAACAGAACAGTATTATATTTTATTTTGATTTTATATAGACACAATAAAGTTAATCTAAAAAGGTGAAAGAAGTCATGAATAATGCTAAAAATGAAAATGGAATGTTTTCTGGCTGCATGTCCCAGTTGAAGGCCAGAGGTGATGAGGTTTGTTGAGTTTATCACGCTTACCGTCCACTGGCATTGCTCCCTTCTGGCTTAACCCCTTCCACCTTTGGACCCCTGTCCTCTCCTTCTGACCCTTACTGCTGCTCCTCTATTCCATTTTCCTCCCAATAACAGCTTGACAAATTGAGGCTGCCAGAAAATGATCTATCATTGTCCTACATCTCATCCTCTGCTGCCCTCTGTTCTCTCCTTCCCTCCCTTTGTCTTTCTGTCCACTTCTGTCCCTTTTACAGGACATTCCCTCTTTTCCTCTTTGTATTTCTTCAGTCCTTAATAGTTTTGCGTTTCTCTCTACACAGGCAGTTTATCTTTCTGCCCCCCCCCCCCCCCCCAATTCTTTTTTCTCCTTTGGTTTGCTCTCACAGCACTGTGTACTTTTATCTGTGTCTTCATTTCTCTTTCTCTGTTCATTTCCTAGTTTGCATGCTCATTTTGCTCTATGATCTTATTTGTGTATTTTTCTATTGTTTATATAGCAAGGACAAAGCACAACACGTGTTGTTAACATACTGGAAGGAAATTTTCATCTGTAGTTTCTTGTTGCAGCCATTTGTGATATGACAGCAGAGATAAAAGATAACCATCACTGTGGAAATATACAGAAAAAATAAAACAACGTACATAATATGAGAAAAAAGCCCAAAGAACAGCAGATAATATTAACCACAGTAAATATTCTGTCATTGTTCTGCGAATATTGCTGGGATTACAAATCCCTACAATGTTTAAAGACAATGCAATGCAAAAACTCTGTAACAAAGACATGGTGATCAAAAGGTCAGTATTATATTACAATAGTAACACGTCTTACTTAGTGCAGAGGTGCTGATCCTCGAAAGTCACAGTTCTGCAGGTCTAAGGTATTTCCTTGTTCCTTTACACCTGGCTCAAATTAAATGACTCTCATCAGCAGCTTGTTGTCAAGCACTGCCCAAACACTTTGAGCTATTAATCTAAATCAGGTGCTGCATGATAGGGACCCTCAAGGACCAATTTTCGACACCCCAATCTTATTGTAAGCATAGTTACCTCTCCAGGAGATCATTTCAGTGGACTATGACTTATAACCACATGACAATTAGCTTCTTCTCCAAAAGTAGGTATGTGCTGCTACCATGTAGAAACTGCTGTGCACATTTTCTAAATATTATTTGCTTTAACATGGCAAAAAAAGATCTACAGTTTGACAGGGTGCGATTAATGGTACTTCCTGAGTGTAAAACTGCAGTATTAAGTAACCAGAAGAGTGAAATATTGAAGACGTTTGTCTTTTCATACAACTCACAAGTACTTTGTGACAAAGCAGTTTACTCCCAACAAAATCTAAATAAAGCTCCCAACCATGTACTATGGAGAAGTAATTGCATAAACAACGCTTTGGTATTAAAATTGCAACCAGGGCTGTTGGCAAGCTCTTTACTTGATGGATCCTTCTTGCTTGCTCATGTATGCCTCATCTGCTGTAGTTAAAGAGCCCCTTGTAAATAATGAGGCTTCTCATAAGTAAAACAAGAAGACTAAAGTTGTGCTGGGACCAAGGTGATAATTGTCCCTAACATTGGCCTTCCCAGGGTTTATGGTTAATTACATTTGTAGATTAAAAATGTCTATCAGTTGGTATTTTGAACTGTAGCATTCTTTACTTTGTAGATGTTACGGTTTATGGGTTGGGTTAGTTTGGTTTCCTGTTTTATTTTGTAGACTTCCTGTTTGCTCTTGGTTTCTGTTCAGCTTCATGTTTTGTTCATTGATCTCACCTGTGTTTAGCAATTTTGTTCACCTGTCCCTCATTTAGTCCCATGTATTTAAGTCCAAAGTGTTTTCTGTTAAGTGCTGGTTCATTAGTTGTCGTTGAGTTGGTGTTGTCTATGCTTATTTGGTGACTCCTGCTTTAAATAATAAATTCTGTTTGATCTGCATCTTGGATGCCTCGTGCCTTCCCTCTACCTGCATTTGGGTCCACACCAAAATCTTCACCCTCTGCATGTAGATGTGTAAAAAAAACTTGTTACAGTTTATGCATTTGCAAAAAAAAAAAAATTGTTTCTTTATCCTGGCAGAGGTAATACAGTTTTATTAATTTATTAATACTTATGATTATGAGACACAGTTAGCACTATTGGAACTGTACACCCCAGTTTTTTTTTTGTTTTGTTTTTTAGAAATGAGAACAGTTAATCTTGCCAAAAAGCACCTAGAGAACTCTGTTGCATTTATCTAGAAACCTCTACAGTTATAAATGTCAGGAGTAAATAACAGAGTTGCTCATGCCACTGAGGGGGGGGGGGGGGGGGGGGGGGGGGGGGGGGGGGGGGGGGGGGGGGGGGGGGGGGGGGGGGGGG
>JBAMHX010000018.1:18872436-18884313 GCA_037177515.1 Pseudomugil tenellus | reverse complement strand
TTTGTACTTTTTTTTGCGTGTCCAATGAGTTTGCACGCGTTTTAGTACACGCAAAGCTTTAGTAAATCTGGCCCACAATGCGGTAGCGTGGAAGACGGCGAGAGAGAGAGAGAGAGAGGTGGGGGGGGGGAAAGGGGGAGATCAAAGGATATGCGTAACTGTATGATTAAATGAGTTTGTGTAAGAGATTCAGCTTAATTATTTAAGGGTGGGAAAATGGTCTATGCAGGGATTAAATAAATCTTATGATTTGATAAGACCGCGACTTGCGGTCACGTGGTGGGGGTGATAAAGGGCCCAGTAGCTTATGAAAAGGGCTTGTCTCAGGTAACTTAGGGGGCAGATGCACTTATTTTAAGCGTCTCCTTGAGACGTGAATCAGGATTTAGAATGTCAGTTCAGACACCAGCATACGGGCCGTGCACAGCTTAGGGTAATGGATCTGTCTTAGCGCCGGTGATCAAAGCGCTCTGCGATGTTCGCCTGGCAGAACGGAACCAATGCCGTTCTCGGCTTCCAGCAGAGACGAACTCCGTCAGGGACCGTATGAGGCCTGTGTCTTGAAGAAGATCGCTTTATGAGATTAACATAGGAAGACAAGTGTATACAGATAATGCGGACTTAGGCCGAAAAGAAACAAATGCAAACAAAGAAGACGATTAATATAGGACAAAACTTGAGGACAAGAGCACGGAGCGGACTTAAAGAGAAAAGCAAAAATAAAACTAAGAGCCAAGAGAAGAGGAGCTAAGAGCTACAAGCTAAGTGAGTGAGAGAGGAGGGCGCTGGGACATTTAAACTCAGCGGGTCCTACTCGCGGTATTTGGTGTCGGCCAATCAGGAAGCATGACGTCATCGTAGGTAGGGCTTTTGGGGAGACTGCAGGTCGGACTACAGAGGTATGATTTTATTCATATTTTTCCCAACCTAAAATCATAACCTTTTTGCGATAGTGATTAGCAGGGTGAGACATCAGTGTCCTTGTACCAGACAGAAGGTAATGCATTTTCAGAAGATATCTGGGAAAGGGAGAAATTATTTTAGCATATAACAGAGAAGAGCAATTTGAACATTTCTTTTAAGACACACCGGGTGGCACTGTTGAGCTGTCATAGAAATTCATTGATTAGTTCTTACATTATTTTTAATCCTAGAAAGTGGTTTAATCTAATGTACATTCCTGCAAACCTGGTCCGTTCCTGTCAAAATTTTGGGGATTCTAAAGTAAAGCCATGTGGTTTTATGTTCAGTTTAGAGATGGTCCAGTTCTGGGTTTGAAGTTCTCAGTAACTCAGAGGGGGGAAGTGGTAAGACATCTGGATGGACCCCTAGCTGGTCCTAATCTTCTGGTGTGAGCTTCAAAGGGGCTTGTAAACAAAAGAGTTGTCACTTTCCCAGTGATTCTCTCATTTACACTGAAGTGTCTGATTGAATCAAACAGGTTTGTTAGTCCAGATTTTTTTGGGTTGTCAGACTGACAGATGGTTGATGGGACTTCAAAGTCCTTGTATCTGATTTTTGGGGTTAGATGTGGCCTGGAGGAGGAGTGAAACTTGAAAGGAGTATTCCAGTGTCTTTTGCTGACTTGGGGTCACACTACACATGTTAAAAGGTACAACTTCACTGTTCTGATAAACATAAAAATAACAGTTTTAGTTTACTAGGTCAAGTTTACCCTCATGACTATTTAGACAGGGGGTGATTTTTTGTGTCTCGTTTTTTCAGATGTTATTTAAATCTTAAAATCTGGCACAATTAGGAGCATGTCCTTTTGATTGACAGATATCTGATATCTGCCACCAAAAAGCCAGAGTGTAGCAAAAACGTGGTTTTTAGCTAGCTAGCAGCATGCTTTAGCTTTAGACCAACTACCTCCGTTAGCTGTCGTTAGATCAGATATAGCTTGGTTAGCTCATAGCTACAGGCAGCTCAGGAATTGATTGGTGTATTGCTGTCAATCATCCACACGTAACTCTGCCAAGATGGCGACAGTAGAAACCATCCACAGAGCTTCACTTCACCCCTTCTGAAACATTTACTTTTTGTCAGGTCAAGGGCCATCTTTTTACAAGGGAACGACTAAAATGAATACTACAAACAGGAATGATAAACTAATAAAAACTATACATATATCCTGAATATGATATGTTCTGTATCCACCACTTTCTTGGTGGACCCCCTTTCCCATAATCCATTGTGTAAAGTTATGCCAAAGTCTGTTTCGCCCTTTCAGCTACATTACCAATAATGATTAACTAGTAGGCTACTGTTTTAAAACGTAATACTACTTCAGAAAAAAACTTAAAAATAACATTTTCATTACACAAACAATGGCCAAATCTCAAAGATGAACACACTGGTCTCATTTTAATCAAAAGAAGACAGAACAGAGGGATTAGTGTCCAATCCGTCTACTCTAACAGAATGGGTAGATGGCAGTTCAGGCCTCCAGTTGTTTAGCTCCGTTTACTGTGATCAGAATTCAGGATGTGTGTTTTCTTTGGGTCATTCGTTGCTGCTGTGTTCCAGCTTTTCTGGTCCCTGACCCTAAACTTCCTTTGTTAATAACTCTCTCGATGTGACAGCTAGCTCTGCTGCTGCCTGCAGTGGCTCGATATTTACTTTGGCAAGCTGCCTAGAAGTCTGTGCTTCTGGCAGGGATCCAATGCAAACATGGAGCCTGCTGTAGTTTTATAGTCAATTTCATCTCTTTTAATAAACTTTTGGTCCGTGTTCATTTACTTTACTTGTTCTTTCACTGTGGCCATACTTCTCTCTATTCGGTTCTCATGCTGTCCTCTCCGATTGCCTCTTTCTCAAAGTCACTAAAACAACATAGGACTTTTAAGTCCACCCTATGGTCATGAAACTACTATACAAAATAAAATATGCCTCATGAACTAACCTGCACCAATAATGGGAGTACTTACTGGGATCTTTATGCTGCACTGCTGCAGGTGGAAGCAGATGTCTGATCAGCTGCAACATGCTATCTAGTTAGCCTTCGCCTCTAATTTGCTGGTGACTGTTTGTAGCCCAGATATAATTCTGTATCTGGGTGCCGTTCTGTTGATTTATGATCCTCTTAGGTGGATATTTTTATTTCAGCGCTGCGAGTCATTGTTGCAAAATCACCTCATCTCTCTGCATCATCTTGCAAGTGACTTTATGGTAATAACATGCTCCATTCATAAAATCTGTAAGTTTCCTCGAGTATTGTATGTATCCAACAACAGCACATGTCCCAGAAGACATATCTTAGAATATATTGAATCAAATCGCCCTTCTAAAATATACTGTTTCTCATGCATTTAACGAAGACTGGAAGTGAAAAACCGGCTTTAGTGTTTCGCTTAGAAAGTGGTGGATTGCACAAAGTTTTTTTTTCTTTTTTAAGAGATGCAAAAATCCGGTGATCAAATATGGGTAATATTACTGCACAAATAGGGAAAATTCAAACTCTAAAGCACAGCTTTATCTATGATCATGGTTATTATTTATACTCTCTCAATCATTCAATGAAGCTATTATTTCTGCAACAGCTCATCAGCACTTCGCTGCAGAAAGCAGTTGTTCTGAGAAGAGCATGCCTACGAGCCTGTGGGAGTTTTATAGGGTTGCGAGTGCTTCTGCATCTGCATTAGCAGATTTACTTTGCTTTGGGTACTTTGCACAAAATCCTTAACAGATTTTGGTGTAAAACTGCAAGCCCATGGAGGAGTCTTTTGAGACTCACTGCAAATATGTAAATGACCAGAGCAGATTTCACACTATGTCATAATTGCTACTACAGTCCATCATGACAACACTTGCATATTTAGTTCCAAGCATTGTTTTTACTTGAGATATTCCGAGCCTTAGCTTGGATGTCCTGGTCAATTTAAATTTGAGCAATGTTAGAAATGTACACTTTTTGTTATTCATGTGCTTCTAAGCAAACTTTCTTTTATGAAGAATGACTCTGGCATACCCTTAGTGCTCTTCTTTTCTCTGCTCTCTTTCTGCTCTGTTGCACATCTCATGATAAACATTTTTGCATATAAACAGATGCACAACTAAGCAAACAAGTAGGTGCAGACTGCCATAATACAAGTCCCCACAGATAAAGAAAGCTGAGCTCTCAGAGTGGACGGAAGCAGATGTTGGCTGTCTCTTAACCTTCATAATTTGGACATCCCGATATAACAAAAGAATGTAATCATAGTTGCAACAAAGAAGCAGGTGGGAAAAGTAGTTACTATGCAAAAGTTAGACGGACTAGGTGACATATTCAATAAAGGTTTTCTTGCCCTTTCTACCTTCCAGAGGAATTTCCACATACTTGCTGAAAAGCATTGAAGTATAACATTTTTCTCATTTTTTTCTCTGCTAGTCAAGGTGTTTTTGCTTCTCTCTTTTTCTTCTTTTACCTTCAATTCTCCAGGTAGAGCAGTCATTAAAACTAGTAGTAGACAGTATCTCACACACTATGGCTCATAAAAGCCTTTACTGTATTTTTAATCATCTGTCTCCAAGAAACAGTGTCTTTCATAAAAATTTTATTAATTTGATGTCTTCGTTGTCTTTTGATTTACAGCTTTAACTGGCTTCAACCCCCACTTGAAATGAAGATGGTATTATAATGAAGAAAAAAATGTTTAAACATGAAAAGCTGCCATTTCTTTATTGTAAGTATTATGGATAATCATTTAGCTTATTACCCACTTAAAATACATGTTGAGATAACTGTCATATTTTCACAATAAAGTATTTCAATAAACATCTCAAGTGACTTTTAGTATCTGTGCACTGCATCAAGGCCATAAATTAATGCAAAATGCATTAAGTGATGCATCATCTGAGTATTAAACAGAATGTGGCTAAACATTAAAAGATGCTGTGGATTGATATTAATCACAATTTACACTCTTAATATGCTTCCCAGCTTAGGGAGGGCCAGTGAAGCATGCAACGAAGTCTGATGAGTCGTCTTGGAGGGGAAGGGTTATAGTAGAGTGCGGATTCAGGGCGTGTGGCAGCAAAGTAGATAGATGAAGAGGAGAGAGTCTGCTGTCCAGGATGCCCTGTAGAATCTCCTCCAGATCCTTCTTTCCAACAAGCCTTTTCAGCCCTCTATTCAAAAAGCAGTAATTGCATCATTTTTCAAGCCCCTTGCCTCTGTCTGACTGTGAAGTTGGCCCCATTAATCAAACTAATGGAGAAGTAAGTGATTTCAAAATATAGGCTTTGATCATGCACCCCCTATCCTTTCCCACAACTCCACCCTCTTCTCAGCTTTGGGAACCCCTCTTCTCCCACCTTCCCATATCTTTGTTTTCTCACAGCCATCCATCTACACTTCTCTACATACCGAAAGAAAAGGGCGTGTATGGGAGTGTACAATGTATTTAAAATTTTTCATTTATCTGCTCTTAAAAGCTTTTGGTTTTATTAACAGGATCCTCATTAGCTGCCTCCAAAGCGGAACAAGCTAGCCTTCCTTGTAATGTATAATATGCCAGAGCTTTGCTTTTGCATGATCTGCCGATGCTCTGGTTCACTGGTAAAGCAACAGATAAAACTTGCTATTATAAGGTTGTAGAAAATGGTCAGTCTAAAATCATTGTGGCCTTTTTAACAGGCAGTATGTTCCAAAGAGTCACAGTTCAGACACATTTATTGATCTTGATGAGTCATATTAAATTAAAGCTCACCCCAGGTGTATTGAAAAATCCGTGCCAGCTATAAAGAAGCATAACCATTACTCGAAGCTGTTTCCAGAATACACTGTCAAATTAGACTCTTTCCCAACAAAGGTAACACGCACAGCTCAGAGAAGCTCTTCTTATTTAAGAGTGTAGCTAAATGGAAATAAATGCTGTTGTAGTATAGCCGTGTATGCAATAAGCACGAAACGTTTCTGTGAAATATTTACCTACAGTTCATTTGTATTTAAGTAATAGATGTATTTCCCATTGACTGTATAAATGACAGCGCGTATGTCACGTGACCCATAGGTTTATGAAAAGCGGATTTGAAGCCCATAGGCGGGTCCCACCGTCACCATCCTGGTGTTTCGTCATTACCGGAAGATCCCAAAATTGATAAAAAGCTAGAGCTGAGAGGGCTCCATCACGTTGGCGCCAGTAGGAAGTACACAGCTGTAACCAGTGATAAGACTCTAACACACATCAATCAAAAGGACACGCCTCTAAATTTAAGATTAAAATAACACACACACACATAGTTTACATGATGGAAAATTGGACCTATTAAACTGAAAAAAGTTTTTGGAGCCACTCTGTAAACATGTTTATTTCAGCTGTGAAATCGGACAGTTTAACATGGGAGTCTATGGGCATTGCTCTTTATTGCAACCAGTCATCTAGCGGTGAGGGGTAAACTGCAAGTATTTCCATTTTCGTATTGGCTTCACCATTGGCAGCCAGAGATTGCCGCCTGGTATTTCCTCTCTTCATGGCAGGAAGAAGTAAAGGAAGACAGTAAGGTGTGTTGCAAATAGTTGACAACAAGCGTTTGGCAGTAAAAGTTAGGCGGAATATAGTCTCCACACCTGAATCCCATCCAGAATGTATTGCATTAGCAAAAGCCCACAGTGATATTTAGGATCTGATGGAAAAAGTAAGTGTATTTTTTGTAAAAGACACTTATTACATTTGATGATTCTCTTAAGCCTGTCACTTCAAGGCAGAAAACATTTCTTAGTCTGGTAGAATTTTATAATAATTTTACAGTTGGCAGTTCAGTCTAGTTTTCATCAGAGACACGATAACAAAACATTACTTTAAAACTCCTCCAGTACACCAAGAAAGTATTTTGCCAGCAATCATTTCTTTGTGTATATTGCTATTGTCAGAATTTGTTTTTGATGAGACCATTTTGTAGCACAATTTGGACTGATTAGGTATAAGGAAGCATTTAGACAAGCTATTTTATAATTCTATTCTTCAGGAATGTCAAGGTCTGGGTTCTGGTGGGGATTCATCTCCCATAAGTCCTGTTGCCGGTAAATTTCAGTCTAGCTTTTGTATCATATCTCAACCTTTTCTGCCTGCTCTCTTCCTTAAAAATGTTTTTTTCACAGTCCCCCTTCCATGGAGATGAGTTTTGATGAGGTTTCTTCGTTTCATATACATATAGTCTATCACTATTTTGGTGTTACATTTGTGTTATTTTCATTATTCATGCTTAAGGACTCACTTTACACTATGCTACAAACACAGCAGCCAATTTTTACCAACAGGGTCTCCGACCACCTCCCAAAGATTCATATTTGCCCAAACTCAAAATGACAGATAACAGGGTAAGTGGGATTCGCAATGCCAACTGTACGGTGATTGGACAATCCACTCTGCTACCTGACTCACTGCATATATACACAGCATGAAGAAAACCAAAAACATTTCCTTGCTGCTTTTTTCTGCAGGTACAAAAATTGAACTGAAAATAAATGGAAAAGACTACCTGATAAATAAAAAAAAGGTCCTAGAGAGCTCTTTCTGAAGACCTCTAAATCGATTACTAGAAACTTTGTCTCCTTACCTGCATTGTATACAGGCATGAGTGGTGGCTCAAGGCTTTTGTGTATGGTACTGTATATGTGGTAATTGCATCTCAGCACCATTTTAGTAGATGTAGTTGAGGAAGCGCCATCATTACCACCACCACCTCCTCCTCTTTTCCAGATTCCCTACTTTTGCTGCTTTTTAGAATCATCAAGTCAGAACTTAAACTTTCAGACTCCCACTCATCTTAACAATATATTTTTCCCATGATGCTGTGAGAAGACATGTCTCACACTGTCGAAAAATAATTATGAGACTCATGTTCACCTTTTGCCCAGTTAACCTTCCACTTCTCATACATCCTCTTCTTTTTGTTTCTGTCCTGTCTTCCCACATATCTTGCAAACTTTTGCTTGATCAGACAAAGTTGGTTGAATTGTTGCTTTCTACTTACCTTGACTTAGAATTCTCCACAGCATAAAAAAGTCCAAGGTTTCAAAAGGAATGGAAACAGCACTGTTATAGAACCAATGGGCACATTGTTGTGATTTATGAAAGAGCTCTCTTTGGTTATGTTGTGCTTTTTTTAAGGAGAAAATAGCACCCGCACTATGTACTGTACCTAATGGGCCTGTTTGTCATTTGTTATGGCCTTTGTTCCTGTATTGTCATCCTTTCTTTGTAGTCTCAGTCTGTGTTCTCAGGCTTTTCACATCAAACTCTCCCTTCTTACTGCACTGAAGATTAGAGGCTCTGGAAGCTCACACTTTTCTATTGAAAGAAACACTGCTGTAAGCCAAACATTTCAAATCAATGACTTTTTTGTCTTTTTATTTATTTGAACTGTGTTTTGTTGAGTTCTTTGTTATGTAGATTTGTGTGGGGGAGAAAAAAGCAAAGACCACTTACGACTCAACACTTTTGTAAGCACGTTCACTACAAATTGAACCCCATCTTCAGATGGACGAAATTTAGAAAACACTAACAAGTTCAGTTAAGATGGTCAGATCTCTAACATCCCACACCTTTAGGAGTTAAATGTGTCAGATTCTTCAGTGATAATTTGTTTTAAAAAGCAACTTCTCACTCAGATGATTGATTTGTCTCTTGCCACACTATTTTGAAACTTCATCACAGCGGAAAGAGGAAGTCCTTGTCTGATTTCATACTGTAAGCCGGTTTATACAGCTTGGAGAAATGAAAAGTTTGTAGTCATATATGGCGAGTCTGCGAAAGTGCCCTGGAAGCAGGTTGAGGCAATAAGTGATTTTATATGGAAATCGGGACTTAGTGATGCACGGAGAGCTCTATCAAAAGAAAACACAGTCCCAGTTACAGAAACGAGCACCTTTGTTTACTGTGCTTTCTGTCACCAGGCTTTACATCATGACTGGCTCAGTTTTGCATCATCTCAATACCATTTCATGTCAAAACATAAATATAGCTTTTGTTCAACAATGTGAAATCTTGCAGTTATGCAATTTTTTTTATACTCAAAATGATTAAATTACTACATTTATCTTCCACACATTCATAGAGATTGTAGTTTATAATTTGATATGTTTTGCACTTCAGATAGTTATTATATGGCACCACTAGATGACCTCCAATTTTAGATGTAGTTAGTGTTTATTTGGCCATTGAAACGTACAACTAGAAACAGATTGCAGAAGGTCTTCATGCATCAACTTCAAAATGTATATGTGTTATAACATATTTTTCACAATACATTGATATTTTTTAATTCCCTTTCTGCCAGAATCTACTTGGTTAAAGCTAAAACATCATAATAAGTTTATCTTGACAATAAATGTAAGGTGAGAGTGGCCTATGAACATCACTGCATAGCCTTTTTTTTAGTAGTGAAACTGCAAACAATCTGTATCTTGATATAATAGTAGTAGCTATAAACTTGTGCATAAATCTGATATCATTATTTTTTTTTTTTGAATATGTGGTTTAATCATGTAAAAGACCATTTTTTTTTAAAAAAAAAAGATGATGACTACAGAATTGCAGCATCACTGACTCATATTTTCATGGGGTAATGTTTACCTATTAAATGGACCCTAAGAGTAACTTCTAGAAAGTGTTTCTTTACGCTTTTGCATCTCTTTATTGTGTCAATATAGTCAAGTAAACAAATCATCTAGAATTAATTAGATATGTAGAAAAAAGAAGGAAATTTGAAGGTTTAAAAACAGTACGATGAGGATGATATGCAGTAGATTCTTGTGTGATATATTTCAACAGTATACAGACTTAGTTATCACATCTCAACATCTCTGGTTTCGTACCTCTTTGGTGTTCAATGTCCTTTCCTGACAGTCTCCTGTAATGACTTTGAGGCACTTACAGCAGCACAGTGTGAGAATCTACCCTGGAGCAGAGATTACAGTAGTGTGTGTATGGAGTTGACTGCAAGTATGAGTGTTATTATCTGGTGGGCAGTTCTTCCAAGAAGTACTATGACAAACAAGTCTGCAGCATGCGGAGTGACTGAGAAGCTTTGAAGGCTGTTGGTGTCAAACAAGGTCACAGAAGAGGTTTGTAACTGTACCAAGTGTTTTTAGTTTGTTGTATTTTTTGTATTGTTTCTCTTTTCTGTCATTAATGATGGATTCTTGCCCAGTATGCACTGACTAGCTGTCAATCATCTTCACTGAAAACACGATTGACAGCTACTTTCACGCCTTGTGGTCTTGCCCACCTGTCCAGAGATTCTGGCTTCAGGGATGTAAAGAGTATGTTCAAAGAAGCTGGAGGAGACGAGGGGGTGTACAGTGGAAATGGGTTTGAGGGATGGGTTATGGTGCTATGCTGGGGTTGGGAGGAGAGCTTTGGAGAAGAGACTAAAAGGTTTGTTTGTGTAAAATGAGAATTACGATTTTTTTTTTTTTTTTTTTTTTGCCAAGAATTGAGATCATGATTGTCTCATAAAAGCTGACACTGAATATAAAAACAATAAATGTAACTTTTCTCTTCACCTAACTAAATAACCTTTGAATAGTTTTCTGCTGTTCATTTGTTGAGAGAAAGAGGGAGCACTTGTTTTTATGCAGATGATGTCCCTGATCAAAATGCAGTTCAATCATGGTCTTTTTTCTTATATATAAAGATTGTTGTCATTTGGAAATGAGATCATATACAAGGGTGAATTGAGATCGCGATTTTTTAATGATTAATTGTGCAGGCTTAGTTGGTGTGTATGAGGCAAAGATGAGGATGAATTTGTGGGAGATGTGTGGGTGTATGCTATCATGAGGGTGAGCACGTGTCAGTGTATCAAACCCGGAAACTTTTATTTGAACATAATTCACAACTAGAAACGTGCTTCAGTGATAAGGTGCAACATAGAACAGTGACTAGTACTAACAATAAAGTAAAAGGTAAAAATATAGCTTTTAATAAATAGAATGTATAGTCTGTATATATTCAGATATTTAAAGCAGCAGTTCAAACTGATCCTGCAAATCGAATAGAAGTAATGTGACATGACTTATTTAACCCTTCCAGGCTGCCAACTCTTCGCTCTGTAAACGATATATTTGGAACGGTTGAAAATAATGACTTTTTGTTGTTGAAAAGATTAGATTTTCGTCCTCCATATCAACTCGCTTCTTTTTATTTCCTGCATCACGGAAGAGCTTACAGCTTATTGGCAAATTCAGCCTCCAATCACACGGTCTTGGCTTCTCACATCCAATTGTATGACTTTGAGTCATTATGTGTCTTGTCAAAGAGTAAATGAGACAAGATAATTCACTCCCCGACCTGGTTTATTGTTTCTGGGATTGAAAACGAGTTCAAAATCCATATTGAGGTACTTTACTTCTGGATAGTACGTAATTGGCACATTGCTGTTATGTATGTTACTGACTGATATTTTTTTATTATAAACATTTGATTTGACTCATAAATAATAAAACATGCCAACCAGGAAAACGAAAAAGCGTCTGGAGAATGTATGGCGGATGGTTCTCTCAGCCGTCACACCACATCTTTGGCTGAAAGTAAACTACGGCACTTGGACAAGCTAACTGCGCTGGATTCTTCCAGCTGTGCTCTTTCTCAAAGCGACTTGATTTTTCCGCGTAGGATATATTTTATTCCTTTCCCTAAAATATTGCAATTGCACGAAGGTTTTTTTTTTTTTAGCACAGGAAGCTCAAAAGTGGATTATCGCGAAAGATGTTTATTCACAATATGGATAGGAATGAATGAAAAAGTAAATGACATGGAGCTGACTGGGCTGAAAAATGGCAGATATTTATATTGATAATAAGAATTTTTTTTTTTTTAAATTATAATGTGGTGTGCTTTTACAATGAAAATATGTAAATATTATATCTCGATCTCTCTCTCATATATA
>JBAMHX010000018.1:18861333-18872336 GCA_037177515.1 Pseudomugil tenellus | reverse complement strand
ATATATATATCAATTTGTGATTCATGGCATTTTTTACATTCATTTGACACATAACATGTTTTTTTTTATTAAAGTTCAGGTTTTTCTGAAGAAAGGATGTGAATTACATAATGGTGACTTACAAAATGTCCATTTTATGAGCTATAATACAAGACAGGAGGCACTTCGCACATCTATAGGATGACAGGTGTGTGGGAGAAGAAGTTCAGACTTGTACAAAAGGATTCCCGCACACTGTCCAACTTGCATATATTTATTTGCAACGAAAGGTGCTAGACCTTCGTCAGGCAAACAATTCTGAACTGTAAGACACCATCTTAAATAGGGAGTGGTTGTTCCCTGTAACCAATCACATGTCCGCACTGGGATCCAAAAAAGGATACAATTAGTGCACTTATATGAACAACATGACAAAAAAATGACAAAAAACAACACTTAAATAGACAAATACCATAAGAAAAAGATGACATATGACATCTTAACAAAAGTCTTAAATGTAGCAAATATCAAAAATATATCTTTAGAAATGTCAAAATTAATCAAATATGGCATATTAATTCTAAACACGCTATAATAAGTATGAAAAGTGGCATAAAATTTTTAAACTATACAAAACATCAAAAGTTCAAACATAATCCTCAAATACATGCAATACAGAAATACAACATAATCCAATATGCACCAAATCCATAGGTCTACTTCATATACAAATAACATGTCCAGTTCCCCCTACAGAAAAATGTTCAAAGATAAATCATCGTTCAACCCCTTGGGAGCCAAAGTTTGAAGAGTATAAATCCAGTACGCCTCACGCTGCTTTAACAGCTTGTCATGGTCTCCTCCCCTCTGTGGCAGATTAACCTGTTCAATGCCACAAAAACGTAAGGTGGAGATGTCATGACAAGCATCATTAAAGTGTACAGCCACTGGATAATCCCGGTCATTCCTACGTTTGGAGCTTTTGTGTTCACACACAAATACACAAATATTTCCTGGCGAGAATGACTCCAAAATTCATCCCTGAGCCCGAACAGTTAAAGTGACCGTGGCTATAAAGTGTCCAGCTTAGTGCACGTATTATAAAGTGTTCATGAGTCCAGTGGGAAGTGAAAGAACCTGTTCTTATGGCAAAAGGTTCTGGTCTGAATGGACTGTAGCCTTCCACGAGAGGTAAGTAGCTCAAATAGTCCATGTCCTGGGTGAGAAGAATCAGCTGCTCTCCGGCCTGCTCGTCCCTGAGTCCTGGAGTCCTGCTTTTGGGCTTTTTGGGGGGGTAGGATGATTGGGGTGTGGCGCTCTGTGAGGCATGGGTAGCCAATGCCCCCCTCCATGGTTGATGCAGGTTGGCTCCGGGGTGGGCTAACTGGGTCCATGCTGAGAGCTGGCTGTCCGCGCCCTGGTCTCTGTGTCCTCCTGGCCTAACTTTAACCTTTGTGTAGGTGGGGTCTCATTGTCAAGATCACACTTCTGTAAGCATTTTTCCTTCTGTATATTTAGCATGCTGATACGGTCACTGAGTTATAGTTTTACTTACTAACAAACATTTTCAGTTCATTTTTTGTGTGTGTTTTAGCTAAAATACTTTTTTTAGCTTGTTCAATTCTGGTGCTCCTCACAGTTGTTGACTGTCTTCCTCCAGGGAGACCATGAGATGCCCTATGTTGGGTTTTTGTACAGGTATAACAGAGGGTCTAGATTTTGTGGTTGGATTGTTTTCTATGTGGTTTATTTTTGTCTTCTCTTTGTTCTGAGATTAGTTTCTTTTCCTTATTCTCATTCCTTCCTTTTTCTAGTTCTCAATAAATAAAGAAAAAAAAACATAAATGATCTTTTTCTATTATCAATGCAATAGTAATATCCCCTTTTGGATAAATTTATAATAGCATTATTCAGTTCAACTCATATTCCACAAGGATATGTGGCATGCAAACTCTTAGCATGCAATGGTTTTGTTTAGTAGTGGCACATAATGTACCTGTACTAGGAAAATTTTGAATCTGCACAAAACCATTTCCAAGAAGTTTAAGTAAAGGCACTTAGAGGTTTCTTTTTTGCTGCCCTTGTTTGGAGCAAGCAGTACCTATCTTGAATGCAACATTGACAAACGTGACCACTTAATTATTTATCTGTTTTCACATAAGAATCACAAAGTTGCTTTCTTTGTGTAAAGTTGAGTGTGCAATAGAAGTTCTTTGATTCTTTATTTAACGCTAATGGCCTGGAATGGGACTGCTTTTATGGAAAACAGTTATTGTATTTCACTCACCTCAAGTAACTCAGCTCATGTTAGATAATGGAGGCATGCATTATTCAGGTGACTTTAATTCTTTTTTTCTCCCTGTCTAATCCATTTCGTGAATCACAGATCACAATGTCTATAGGATTTTTTAAATTAAATTAAATTTGGATTGCAGCATGGATCTGCCAAGGATTCAACTCTTGGTCGGTTTCCAGTTCTTCAGTAAGAAAATCGTTTTCATTGTTTTGGTCTCAGTGACTTCTGACATCAAACATGATAATGTGGGGCAATTTTAGCCAGATGTTTTTAACAAAACACTATTGTTATGCTTTAGGCAGTTTCTGGAACATTAATATTCGGTGTAACTATATCTTTGCATACTGCACACATTTAAATATCATTAACATAATCCACAATGCTCCATATTCCTGTGTTACTTTTTACAGTGCAGGGGACAAATAAAGGCTTGTCCATGTATTGTAGTGCAGCTGTATTGTCATAATAACTTATAAGATAATCGGTTTTCTCTATGTTAATTATCTCAGGTTATCACATTCCTCAACTATGGAATACAAAATCAATTACAAATATAAAAGATCCACAACATAATTTCTAGACAGGTACATGTCTTTATATCCAGCACTTCTCCAAGGGCATCCTTTGGAGTTGGAAAGTAAATGCATATTATTAACAGTGTTCTTGGGCATTCTGTTAAAATTCTAAGCAAGTCTGAATTTAGTTTCTAGTCATACTGCAAAGTTAAATACAACACTCTTTTTGCCATTGTAATGGCTATTGTGTTATTAGATGTTGCAGCCTGTTAGGTAAGTGTTAACCTTACTAAATAACAAATGTATTCATTATACAATAGCTAATAGGGGCAAAAAGCTAAATCATCTCTGCATTATTTATTGTTGTGCACTGTAGACTTAAAGGACGAAAACCACCATCGCCTCACGTGAACATCTTGTTCTGCTCTTCTGTTTGACATGCTTTGCAAGCATTTGTACAAGTGCATGTTCAGGTCATACTCTCTAATACAATCTATAATGTTTCTATGGTGTCAACAGTGTTGAGGTTGTTTTTAGAACTGGAGATACTGCAATGTTTGTTATATTATACAAATAAGGAAAACTATATTAGCTTTCACCATCAAATACGCTATACAGACGCTATATAGACGCTATACAAATAAAGTTGAATTGAATTAATTTAATAAAATGTTGCAAAAGAAATAAGCTTGGAACGGTCCAGATATGGTCGCAGTGAAGCATTAAATATTAAAAAAAATATATTAAAAAAAAAAATCCTGTTCAAGCTCTCATTTTGTAATCACATAATAAGACTTATGTTTTCAAGGTTTGGCAGTTCAATACAAAGGCTACTTTCATTTTGCTGTATGATAAGTGGCAATTCCTTTAAAACCCTGACAGTTCCTACAGCTTTTAAATGCTGCCTCCAGAAACTGATCCCCCTGCTATGGTATTCAAAAACTGTCACACCAAGTACTTATCCTCTTTATGAATCACAAACAAATCACAAACATCCCAACATTTAACCTCACAATATATGTTGAGGAGAAAGATGTTACAAGGGAGTTAAAGAAAAGCCACTTCCTGCTCCAATACACCAACAACACAAATGATGGCAGCATCTCTTTTATTAATAATAAAAATGTATGTTAGTCAGCCTCTTTACTTGCTTTACCCAAATGTTTGCTATTAGGACAACGTTGTTTGGCACAGATAGCAATAATTCAGTAATGAGGAAAACGTTACTGTTATAACTTACAACTTCATGTTAGCATTTTTTTTTTAATTGCGGGGATGGGTCTACATGTTTTTATGCAAAAATGGCTTTTTAAATGTAACATTGCTGCATATTAAACAATACATGAAAATGTTTTATAGACGTGAGACAGTGCTTGGGTTCCCCCTACTTTCAGCTAAAGTAACAAGGTTATTGTGCCAACTGGTGCATTTCCTAGAGGAGACATTGAGTATTCCAAACATGTCTAGCTTAAGCGTGTGGGAGGCTAACAACATGCAGGGAGATGGTAACAACGTTGGTGCCAAGGCAGATGGGAGTCATGATTTGTTTTTAATATGACACACATGTGCCATCTTCAACTAAGGGCCACCTGGTCTTGAATACCCAATCCTGCAAAGTCAGATAAGACTTGTTTAGGTGCTGTTTTTTTTTTTTAAAAAAAAAAAAAACAAGGACTGCAGATCAGTTACATGACTGACTTTCCTCCTGATTGTGTCAGTTGCTTTATATATATATATATATATATATATATATATATATATATACACACACAGACAGAGACAGACAGAATTCTTATTTGAGCTTGCATGGAAATATTAATTCTGATTTGAGTACAAGCTTGATAAGATATTATTTAAATTTTTTCAGCAGCTGACAAGGAGAAGAGTGTAGTAAAGTACCGATAACGGGCTGCAAAAGACTGCGCATGTGCGTAATTGCAAAGGGACATGGTAACGAGCATCTGCAGAATATTTGGAATGAACTTGAGTGGTATGAAGGCTTACACGATAGAGGAATTAATTAGTTTGGAATTAAAGTTAGAATAAACCACCCACTTACTTTGGAATTAACCTTAAATTTAAATTGTCATTTTCATTTAGGATACTTTTTTTTAGGAATTAAAGAGGAATTAAAACTTTTTTTAAAAAAACATGACGCAAGAAAATAAAAAGTCTCTGGCACTAATATTTAATCTTTTTGGCCCAATCTCTTCTGCAGTAATAAACTGCTTCATATGCAGAAACAAGCAGTGTCATCCAGCCAGTCACAGGGTAAAACAAGACCAGCTGAGCTTTATGAAAACCACAGGATGCATGTAACTTCAATTTCACAAAAAAAGAACCAACTGGTTTTCCCTCCAGTGATGGGATAATGCAGGAATTTTAAAAAGCTGAGTATTTTCAAATCCTGAAAAATAAACAGTAAGGGTTGTTGCATTGGATTTGAATTCAGATCTTCTTGACAAAATGTTGCAAATGTAAATCATCTTACCACTCCAACCTCAAAATGTGGGTTTGTTTGCTGATTGATCAGTGTGTACTTGTGCAAATAGCCTGGGTGTTTGCCAAGCAACTCGGAGATTTTACAAATCTCAGAGTGAAAATATAATTTTTCACTCTGGTGACTTAGTTGCACTGTCCTTGGAAATTATATAAACCACGCTTAGTCTGCAGCATCCCAGTTACTGTTTATGACTGTGTACGAGGACATTATCCCCAGAAGCATTTATAAATAAGCATATTAAGAAGGTTTAAAAACATCTAATCTATTAGGACGAAGTGCTAAACTAATCATTTAAAAAATTTAAAAAAAACATGAAGAATTATAGTTTACTGCACAACTGGCTGCATCTCAACAGTTTTAGTAAAGTCAACATCAACATGTCTTGAAAAATTATCAGGATACATCCATGCACAAAGTTACAATTCCTCACCTTCTAAGAGCTCTCAGTACAAACATGGTTGTATTTATCAAAGTCCTGTTTCTTATACACACAGTTTCCTCTTTTTTTATATTTCTTTTTGTGCAAGTTGAATAAAAAATCCTGTTATTATTCAAGGCAATTCACCTTTTTAAGGTAAGGTTTGTGTGCATAGCAACCAACATTTTCTGATGATTTTCACTGAATTCCTTTCACTGTGTCTTCTTGTTTGGCCATTATTTGAGAAAGATGAATGAGGTTTTGGCACTCGTCACACCTTCCATTTTCTTTCTGTGGTATCACATAGTAGTAAGGAAGTAATGAGGTCTGTCAGAAAAGATTCACAATAGTTACTTTGACCCCAGTCTTGCCACTGTTGCTTTGGAAACATCTTCAGACATTTTTCTCTAATGAATGAAGACTGAACAAAAAAACTCCAAATTGGTGTAAATATATAGATGCACACCTGTTTAAGTTTTTATAATATTTGCCATTAGACAGAAGGACTTATGATAATTGTACAGAATGGCCTTATACAGGGCCGGAAATATGCGTCATAAATTAATATTAAAATGAATGTGAGGGACCGAGCCGAAGAATCAGAGTTGCACAGAGATTAGAAAAATAACTTTACTTTTAACTTAATTTAACAAAAAAGGCAAACAATTTTCAAAATATTGGGCCCATAAAAGAGG
Organism: Pseudomugil tenellus; assembly: GCA_037177515.1. Taxonomy (NCBI): domain Eukaryota; kingdom Metazoa; phylum Chordata; class Actinopteri; order Atheriniformes; family Pseudomugilidae; genus Pseudomugil; species Pseudomugil tenellus. The sequence goes on along the minus strand of JBAMHX010000018.1, from coordinate 18,865,930 downwards.
TCAACAAAAAAACAACTGTGATGCAAGTACTTAACAAACTAAAGCAACAACTGACCTCAGAACTGACACATGAGGGAGACATATATACATGTGTGATCAGTCCATTGTTGACACACTAGGAGAAAAATAATAAATCTACCAAACCAAAGTATAACAAACTTAATCCAATCTACACAAGACTAACCAACAAACTATGAAAGAAGAGAAGAAAGTAAACCCCATCAAATTCTAAATCCCAACTAAAGTAATATATACAGAAACAAAACAAATTCTAAACCCTTTCTCCCCCTCGGCTGGTGATCAGATGGAAGAGTCCTAATGAGGAGATGATCTGCAGCTTGGGACATTCCTCTGGCCAGGCTCATCCCAAGAGACTGTTAACTCAAAGACAAATGTATGAAACCAAAAGAAACCAGATTTAATGTGACAAAATTAGTTAGCTAAAAGTGTGCACCCAATTAGCCAATCTTTATCAACAAAATATGTACTATGAAAAAAATAATGTAAAATTAAGTTGATATTTTAACTAAGACAGGAACAAAAGAAAAAGGATTACCAGACCATTGGATGGTGTGTGTGGCTGCTCAGGCTGCCATCACAATGAATAATATTTATCACTTATTAATAAATGTTTTCCTCGGGGCACCACCTTCTATTTTCTAGCTTACTTTGGTAAAACTCTAGGCATAGAAGGAAATCTATGATATGATAGAGTTAATAACTCAATTAAAGGATAAAAGAATAATTAATCAGTTTCAATAAATCAGTCTCAGATGCTATTTTCACAAGTTCTCGTTTGAACTGACGTGAATCATGACCACAGGAAATAAAGAAAGACAAAGACCAGATAATAAAATGAATATTTATTAATCTAATCTAAAGTCTATACATGGCTAAATGTGAAAAAGAAAATAAGACAAACAAAACGAACAAGACAAACAAACATAAACAATAATGAAACTATAAATATGGTGATCAATGTACAGTAAGTTTTTCTGTAAGTGGATGCGAAGCTGGGTGAGGAATTAAACATAAATCAAATAGACTGTGATGTTTATTAATTATGTATAATAAAGGCTAATTATGTATAATTCAGGCTAAGGCCTGAATGGAATAGGATTCATAACTTGCCAACCATTATGCTTTGCTCTTTTAAATAAGCCAGAGACAAACTACTTTGATGATAACTAAATTCAGTCTGCAGATTATGTCAAGAAGCAGGGAAGGTGGTGGACACAAATGCAGAAAGGAGAAGGCAGCTGGATCCAAAATAACTGGATTTATTACTGACATTTAAAGAACTAGAACATGAACTTACACACAAAAAGATATAATGAACCAGCAAGGGGGGAAAGAAAACCAAGGGTATAAATACAGTGGAAACTGAACAAGACACAGGTGAAAACAATGATCAAAATCAAACCAGGTGAACTAATTAAGATATAAAGCAAAAACTGAAACACATGGCAAAACAGGAAAAAATACTAAATCAAAAAGGAAAAAAAAAACCTAACCCAAAACCCTAACTCTTATTTTATTTAAAGGGCTGTCTGCCAATTTCTTGAAGTGAAAGTTTCTTCACGAAGTTCTTTTGAAAATGAATTTAATCTGTCTTACAGTAATGCCTAATATTTTGTTTTAGATATTTGATATTTTGCTACAATTCATTTTCAATTTTTTTTTTTAAAATGGGAATTTAAGTACTTTTCCCATCCTCTAGTTCTAGAGTGACTCCAGTTTGTTGTTTGGTCGGGGTGACTTTGCAGGCCACATCATCTGTTGCATTGTACATTTTTCCATACTTAACTGTGAAAACAGAATTCTGCTAATTTGGTATTATTGTATTTTATGTTGAAACCCCAGATTTTTTAAAATTGTTTTATTAGTTTTTTTTTTTAATCTGAAATGATAGATTTATATTGCATTAAGAGGCATAGGCAAAACTTGACAGAAAGCCGTTGAAAACTGTTTCGTTTACATCAATTGTGTTGCAGCAGGGTAACCTTTAAAACCTACAAGTCTATGGCCTAGAGGTCTACAATTGGTAATTCCTGCTCTGATGCATCAACCCTACAATAAATCCAGCCTCCAGGAAGGAGTCTGAATATGAGAAAAACCTACAAGTTACTGATGCAACATAGTATTCAGCAGCCACCAGCGCTTTAGATCTTTTTAAAGGCCGCAAGATGAACTCCTCTCTGAAACACTGAACTGAATGTGATCACATTAAGTGCTCTCATCTTTTCACATTCGGGATACTGGTATTCAGTTGTCTGAGCCTTTCCCAAAATCTCCCCCTACATAATTTTCACATCCTTCTTACTGCAATTTCTCTAAATCCCTTTTCTGTCGTGATTTTGAATTGGAGTAAGCATAGTCTGGCTTGTATTGTAGCATAGATACAGTATGAGAACATGCCTGGGGTGCTTCGCCTCTGATCAGAGATCTGTTGTCACCAGGCTTTGGCGTGTATCAGCTGTATAGAATGTTCCTCAGATGTCACTCCAAGCAATTGTTATGCCTCCTTCACCAAAACCACATTGCTTTCCAGAGTTTCACCATTACATCATCTCCCGAATTGAATAGAGAGAACACACACACACACACATGCACAAAAAAGCAGAAAGTATTCTGCTTGGATGTCAATACCATTTATGCTCTCCAATAGATTTTTAGGCTTTGATGTGGTGCATTCAGGCAAAGAGGAGAAAACATGCTTAACTTAACTGTAAAAAGGCTAAAGAATTATACATACATCACAGTTACCAGGTTCATGTCAAACAATATAAGGAGTGAAGAACAGTTTGCATTACAGGTCATTCAGTTAGAGCTGAAAAAAACCTTCTTCAATTGGATTTTTTCCCCCTTTTTTATTCAGCACTTGTCCTCTTCAGCCTTGTAGACAGCAGAATGATGATCTGGCTTGACAAGAGGATGTTTATGAGTATAAGTTTCGTCTTTGTAGTCAGAATTAGTCTATTTCTGAATTCACAGAATTTTGCTGGATCTGACAGAAAGGGACAAAAAGGATAAAGAATGAACAGAAAAAGAAAAGGTGCATGGACACAAGAAGGAAGAGATAAAGATTTACCAGAGAGAAAGCAGCACCTCTTCAATCACAACAGACTAACCAGACAACCAACTGCTACAGGGGAAAAAGCTGACAATCCTCAGGAGTAGCTAGAAGAGCTAAACAACCCAACTTCAATCTTCTGCAACACACATGTGCATCACTTTAAATTGGTATAATAGTGTTTTGACACTTTTAGATTATCTTTTGTTCTCCTGGATGAAACTGCAGCGGCGGGTTTGTAATGTTACAGCTTAAATATTTGTTTGCTACATAAAAAACAGAAAGAAATAGAAAAACATCTTGTCATCATTTAGCTTATTAGAGGTTCATTTCCAAAACTGTCAAGAGTTGACAGTGTTGAGTTGCGCCATGGAATGATGCTGAATGCTCCAAGTGTTGTTATCTTTTGTGCTCAAGGCTTCAACAAAACCCTGGATTCCAGCTGGTGCTGAACACAGTAACTAACCCACACACCAGAAGTTGACATTACTATTATACCATCTGACAGATTTTGTCTGGAAGAATGAATTCAGTTCAAAGAACTGTCAACTCTGTTGAATGTCAACTTTATTTTCTCAAGGCAAACAATAGTTATCATTGCCAGATATTATTTAGGACCAGAAAGACATTATTTGAATATAAAATAATGTTATTAGTCTCACTTGACTAGAGCTTTCACATATTTAGTCATCATACAGATTACAAGAACTCTTTATCATCAATGTTTCCCTTTAATCTTTCATTTTACAGTGAAATGCCATGAGAGCTAAGTAGCTGCTATATTACTTTCAAACAGGATGGCCGATTTGTGAAAAATGTGACATTTTCAAGCTGTTAATGGACCAAGTACACACAGCTAAAAAGCTGATGATGAAACAGAAACAAGTTATTAAAAATGTTAATTTTTGTGAAAGTTAATTTAAACAACATTAACTGAACGGCAACAGTGACGTCAGGATTTCAAAAGCCCACGTAATATTTCAAACCTCCAAAGCACTTAATCCTAGCACATCAGCAGGTACATCCTTCAGGGCACCTTTCCTTCTAATACAACGCGCTATGCTCAATCCAGCTTTTCATTTTCTGTGATCTCTTCTTTATAGCTCTTGCAAACCTGCAAATGAACTCAGGTTCTGCACACACCATACCCTCCATTTTGTTGCTTGAAGATGCAGCAACACAGCTTTTGTTCATGTTAATTCATGAGCCCTTTTCAGACATAGTAACCGGGTAATGTCTGGACATTGACCATCCGCACTTTAGCCAGACATGACTATTCAGACATGCAACTCCATTACCCAGACTTTACCCGGTAAATTGCATTCAAACATAGGCGGTAAATGTCTGTGTAAGACTGTCATCCTGGAAACCGAATATGGTGTATCCTTGTGCGACAGTGACAACAACAAAACAACAAAACATATTAGATCAGAATGGAATTAACCTGAATTTACACACACACACACACACACACACACACACACACACACACACACACACACACACACACACACACACACACAC
>JBAMHX010000018.1:18842148-18861233 GCA_037177515.1 Pseudomugil tenellus | reverse complement strand
CACACACACACACACACACACACACACACACACACACACACACACACACACACACACACACACACACACACACCACTGTCCACCCTTTCACATATGAGTAACATTATAATACAGCAACACCGAACAGATTCAGTGTTGTCGGAGTTGTGAGGTTCCTTCACTGTATCGTCCACCATGGACAGGAGGTTTAACTCGACCGCGACAGAGTTCATGGCACCGGTTGTTTAGTTCCGTTCACCTGGGTTTCTTTTGGTTCGCTTGTTGTCGCTGCATCCCGGCTTCCTTTTCTAGTCCCTGAAATATTTTTAAATGTGTTTACGTTTTGTAGGAAATTATGTCATCACTTCACGCGGTTACAACCCCGCTCACATCTCCCCCTCGTTCTCTCAAGGTCAATGTCTGCACATTAACCTGCATGTCTGAACAGGATTCGTCTACCCAGTAATCAGGTGGACTTTGTACTAGGTCTTCAAGCGGGTAAAGTCCCCATAGATCTTCCCGCTTAATGTCCGGACTGTACCTTTCAGACATTCAGACATTTCAACCTGTTCATAGTGTACACCCCCTCTTACTGGGATCGGCTCCAGGTACTTGTGACCTTTCATTGGAATAAGCGGTTCAGAAAATGGATGGCATATCCTTATTATTCAAGTTTTACTTTCCCCCATCATGGAATTTCTGGGTCTGTATCATTACCTTTGTAGTTAAAACAAGGATGATGGTAAATGGACTTGTACTAATATCCAATTGTTTGTACTTAAGGGGACTTGAGCAAAGTAGACATAAGATCCATGTCTGTTTCATGTTTTCTTGTGTAAAATTAACCTAGATTCTTCATTATTTTGTGCTTTGAAAATGTTTTTTTTAATAAAAACCTTTATTTTTGTCCCCTGTCGACACATGATCTCCACTTGCATCTCCTTTGTGTGATAGAATTTAAGGTTTATTATATATTTTTTAAGATGTAATGTTCTTGTTTCTTTTCCAAAATGCAGTCCAAAACTGTACTTTTAACTACTTCATTAGAAGCATGAACTTGCACAGCATTGATGCTATACGAGATAAACTGCTATTATTCACAGTCTAGATCATCTGTAGAAAATTGTGAGTATTTCCCAGTTAAGTTTTCTCATTGGTGACTAATAGCAGTATGGATCGATTGTATTTCCTAATAATTAAAGGCAAATTCCATGTTTTCTTGCTGGGTAATAACACAAACCTTCAGTTGGTTAGCTTCTCCAGTACCTCTTGAGCATTTTTCAAGTTCTTATTGATCTTCTTGTTGCATCCATTTCAAATTCAAAGTAAAATTTAAGGGCATATTGTTTAATTCAGCATACATAACATAATATTTCAGCCTTGCTGGTATGTATTCCTGTTGCACTCCTGTGTTTTCTTATAGTTTAATATGACCAATCTGACAATAAGAGGTGCATTAAAACTAAATCATGAGTCTTCCAAGGTTATACAATCGATTTACATTGAAGGTTCTCTGTTCTGCAGGGACTATTAATAATGAGGTGCTGTTACTGAATAAAGCTGCAGCACATTTTTTTGCTGTTGTGTGCAGGGATTGGGTTTTTACTAAAGGGATTAATGTGGACATGTTTTCCTCCGGATTAAGTTTACTAAATTTTTGTAAACTTAGTAGTAATTTAGAAAAACTTTAAAACTTTGACAAACTGAACCTAAAAGAAAAACTATAGAAACAATATTTATCCTGCATAAACTGAAGTGTGAAAACCTTTTAAGAAGCTGTCAACTAGAAAAAGAATGCTTAAAATTGTAATTATTAACTAAACTGACCATGTTTACCATCATATTTTTCTAATAGCTGCTTCAGACCTTCCTGAAAAACTTCATTTTCTATTTCTTGATCTGCTGACAGTCTACTTTTGATGGAGCATAATGGCTAGTTTTAAATATTTAATTAAATAATTATTTTACTCTCTTTACATTGGCTACTGAAAAACGAAATCTTATGATGATGTCTGAGAATTTGAGCTATTTCATGAACACTGTACTACTCTGAAAGGCTTTTAGGGTGATTAAACAACATAAAACCTAAATGAATTTTAGTCGAGAAAACAGTTGCCATTAGAGGCAGCAATGACTGCATCACAGGTACCAACTTTAAAACTGTGTACATGTGTACTCTTGTAGTATGAAAGCTGCCCAAATGCACAGTGCTCCAGCACCTATCAGACAAAGCCAATACTGCAGTGTTAAAGCTCTGAGGGTTCTTACGTCACACAGTAGCTGTGTCTCAGTTCAGTGTCTGTATATTTTTAAGTACGCAGAATATGTTGGCTACAAAGTGTTTTACAAAGTGTTTTACGAAGTCTGCGGACTCCAAGGTGCATCTCCTGTTTGAAATGAGACAGCCAGTGTATGAGCATCACACATGTGGTCCAGACCTCCGTTGCCTAGCAACTTCATATGTTGTTTATCTAATTAATGATCCCAATTATGAACAAAAGAATAAAGATATTTTTAAAAAATTGCTTCAGTACTTTGAACTCTTTGTTTTAAGCTAATTCGGCCTCCAACAAAGTTTGCACTTGAAGTGTGGATCAGAAGTACCCTTCAAATTGGGACAGCATTTTGCACGCCAATATGCGGCCGACAAATCCGTACTTCAAAGTGTGCCGGTCCTGAATTGAGACACAGCCAGTTATTTTTTCATTAAGAGACTCCATGGTAAAAATGGTGACACAAATAAGGCAGCTGCCATGCATGTGGTGCCACAGGAAGTTTATAAAATTATTTAGTTAAAAAAGAATAAAAATATTACTTGTTTTATTAAAGTGATTATACATCAATAGAAACAGATATTTAACACATTAACTTTTGATTTTGCTGTCAATTTCCTTAACCTAACTAGGGCAGTACATATAACTTGAATATCTTTCAATGTAATTTAAAAGCAAGAATAATGTGAGCGCATTAGATGTTTAAAATCTGCATGCTCTGGTGAGTAGAACTGCATACAGTATTTTGGCAGCAATGTAACTCATAAGAGGGATGGCAACAATTGCATACTGTCACCTGATATGGACAGGTTTAGTTATTCTAAGTTGGGTTAATCCACCTCTACTAAGAGGTTTTAACTAATACAATGTATTTAAACACACCCCAGAAACCAGATTAGTCTGCACTCTAATATAAGCTTTTTATAAGAGGTTTATTATCTGAAATTAGAAGAGTCTGTTGTAGTCACATTTCTCATTGAAGAGTGCAAATTTCCACTTGTTCCAAGTATAACTGGGTTTAGACTTCAGACAGAAACTGTTTTGCTTTTACATCAGAACAGCAGGATAACATTTAGAAACACACATTTTTGTACTCTGTTTATTTAAAAGTGTGAACAGTGTTGAAATGCGTGCACAGCAGTCATATATTTCCCAGTTTGCATTGTAATATTTATATAAGGTTTACAGTTGTGCGAAAGCTTTATGCTTTGATCACAATCTTAATCTGACATAAAGCAATAATAAAAAAAATGAGCAAGAAAACAGGAAAACTGTTGTGGTTATAAAACATAAGATTCTGTCCATTCATTTGTGGAGTTTTTTTTTTTTTTTTGTTATAATTGAACCTTTCATGCTACATCTGTGGGCGCTACATTTTCTGCCATCATTCTGAAATGATCAGAATAACACAAAATAAGTATGGCAATTGAGGTTCTTCAGAAGTGGGCATGTTAAGTGCATCTGCACTTTAGGCTTCATCTTCACATGCACTATAAAATAGCTAAGGATTATTTTATTCAATGTTCTTCAGGCAATGTGATTTGATGCAGCCTGTGACATGTTTTCCTCCTGTAACACTAAACTAACACCTTTTGTTTTTCTGGGATCATTAAAAAAATTAACCTCCAGAGTTGCATGATGGAAGACTGGCATGCAGTAATTATTTCAATGAATTTTCACACATGATTCTTACACTGCCCCTTTCTCTGTCTATCTATCTCTCTCTCCTTACCTACCCCCCACCTCCTACCTCCCTTTCTCATTTGATGTATCACTGCAGGCAGTGGAAACCAACCTGGCATCCAAGGACAGTCACTGGGTCTATGCCAATGAGGTGAGGCCAAATACATACACACTTAGATGTATGAGACCGACCTTAAACATCAGCACGAGCAAGCCTTATTTACAGTTTAGTATGCAAAGGTATACGAGAACGTTTTCAACACACTTTGATACACTATACAGTATTTTGCTTATTTTTACCTCTGCTGTCAGAAGGACTTGCCTTAATACTTAGCATTAATAGTTAGCATCTTTCCACTTTCTAAGGCACTACTATGTGTCTTACATTGACCTTAATTATTCCAAAGTGGCTGCAACAGCACAAAGTCCAGTTGCGCATTGTGAATACAGAGCACTGAAATTGCATTGATCTTTGAACAGCAATGCTTTAGCTCTGCACTCCAATTGATTCAGTGATTTGGAGATGCTAGAGCATGGGATTGGTTCAATGATAAAAGCAATTGACGATAGACAAAAGATAGAAGTTCCTTCTGAGGCGGTTACCTTGAATATTTACTCTGCTGTGCCTAATGGGTTTTAGCTCTGCAATATAAAACAATATGCACATGGAATTATAAGCATATCTTATGTTTTTTTCAGGTAGAATATTTGTTATCAAATTTTCATGACTCAAAGCCCCAGATGTACGGACATTTTATCGATATCCACAACATGACCAAGATTGATTCATTGACAGCTTATGATAGAGGTAGCTACATGTTCTTTGAGAAGTTAGTAGAAATGAAAACAAACAAACCATTCAGGCTTTAGTTGAAATTTCATCCAAGATGGATTTCTATCAGAAAGATTAGACATTGATTTAAGAATGTTATGAGGTTTGGTGCATTGAAAACCTTCTGCTGTTTGGCAGCCTAAATTACAAAAGTCTAGACTGTAATGAGTTTTTATAAAATAGAAACCTTGTCACATTTCACCAAAAATGTATGTCAGCATACACAAAAACTCAGAACTTTCTGTATCTGATTCAAGTCATTATTCTGTTGATGGGCTTTTGTGCTCTCCAAGATGATTATAAAATGGGGTCTGCAATTTGAAGCATTCATATACCGACTCATTCGTGCCTCTCAGTCACTTGTTACAGGCCTCCACAAAGACATCTGCTTTAATTAAATCACAATCTGGGAAAATGTGCACTAATAACATTTAAATTCAATGAGACTCGCTTAATGTCTGATGTGATGTGGGTTAGTGGACAGTAAGCTATATCACATCAGACATCTGTCCCTGGTGTATGTTTAAAGTAATACTTTAAACCATAAATGACAGTCCTTGTCAGTATTATTCACACCCTTCTGTTGTTAGAGGTTACTGTTTATTGTCTTGGTAAATAATCAGAAATAAATATTTCATGTATCTCCAAAAACAAAACATAAAAAGCAAAGGAATTCTTTATAGTTAAATAAAGATACAGAAAAATAAGTTTAAATAAGTTAAATAGGATTTTAAATAAGTTTATTAAAATATTCGTATCATTTCCAATTATGAGAATTGTAACAATAGCAGCTGAACTGCGTTTAATTTACAGCATTGTATGATAAGCCAGTACATTTGTAATGTCAAGGTGTTTAAAACAGTGAGAGGGATTAATTGCTTGTAGTGTCTTTTTAAACAAAACATGGAGATGATATCCTCTCAGTACATCTAAAAAGACCGTGTTGTGAGTCTAGATTTGGTATAATGAGTTCATTACACTAAAGTTTCAGTGTCAACAAAAAACTAAGAGGAAAGTGAGAAGATGTCTCTGAAGGCAAGTTCAGTTGGTGAAAAGCACACAACAGAAACATCTAAAATGACCTGCAGCAATCCAGAAATGCTTTATTCAACTTGAATCGTGTACTGACCATTGCACTAAGTAGGTTTCCTTGGATTAAAGCCAAGAAGAACACTGCTACTGAAACAAAGGCCTAAAAGCCAAAACAAGACTGAGACTTTTTCTGAGAACATATTCAAAGGAATCAAAGCAGAGCTCTTTGGGAAGTTTTAACAGTTTGTTTTAAGGAAAATGACCTGTAGCTTATAAGACAATCCTGCTTACAGTAACAAATAGAGTAATTTCTACCATAAAAAAGGGTTTGTCTTGCTGTTTTATTGGTTACTTAAAAGCAGGATGAAACCAAAATATCATGTTTAAGCAAAAAAAAGAACCTGAATTGTTCATCAACACTACAGAGTTTTGGTTTAAAATGTGTTTAATTTGAAGTCGGGCCAATAGCTGATCCATATTGCTTTTCACCCTCAACATTTTTCTCTTCTTGCTGCCTCTCTTATTTCAGTAAGGAGCATTTTCTTGTCTTTGATGGCATTTCCTAGCTCACTATAATTTTTGTCTATCCATTTCTCTCTTCTTCCCCTCCATCCATTTAATCACAGAAGACTAACTGGCCATGAAGCTAACCGTCTCCTTGAAATGAGAATAATACAGGCTTGTTGAGAAAACCAAAAGGAAAATTCAATCACTACTCATGCTGTCTGGCTGTTTTTACCAGGTTTAGCTTTCAGAGTCTTTCTCATAAACAGGAGAAAACACATGAAAACTGAGCTGCTTATTATTCTTTTTCTTTAGTCCAATTTTTTCTCATCTTACACTAAAACCAACAAAAAAAATCTTTCTGTATCCAGCCTTACATGTTGCTGTAAACGATTTATCCACAATGCCTGTTTAGCTTGAAAAAGGAAGGAACCTTAATGAAAGATGTAAAGCTAATTTGTTTCCTTTAGCTTCTGATTACATTTGTAAGATGCTTCTAACATTGCTTATGGCTGAAAAATGTTGCACACTTTTTCTAATTAATTCAAACACGAGGAATGAGAGGGGAAAAAGTCTTTCATAAGCAGTTTTACAAATTGCATCTACAAGAGTTAGTCTTCTTATAGCTTCCAACATGCCTATGATATACTGCTCCTGAATTCTGTTTCCTGCTCACAAAATGAGAAATGTTGTGAGCCTGACCAGATACAATTCAGCTTTATCAAAAAAAAAAAAAAAAAAAATCCTGCGGGGAAATAACACAACCCCGTTACCTCTTTCTGTCGACTGCACCCCAGTCCCCTGCGACTATTGCCGCCATTCAGCTGGTCATGACAGTTGTGACATACGTTTTAACCAGGTAAAGTGATGCTCACCCTTGTTTTATCACATTCATCTGCTCTTCACACTTCTGACACCCTCAAAACCCACTTCCCGGCAGTGAAAAGGAGGTCTCACATTTCATTCAGATTTCATGACAAGCAGTTAGGCAAATCTGCCGTCAGATGTGGCAGGACGAATGTAGTTGTCAAGCTAAAAATGTGAGAGCACAAAGTGAGAAGGAAGGCTGATGTGAGATCACTACTCTGTAATGGACAAATAAACTAAAATAAAAGATAAAAGATGTACCTGCTAAATAGCAGAGGCTAAAGTATCCTAACTTTAGGTCTCTATTGCTCAGATTAATCCGATATTGTAGCTGTAATGTCACTGTGTTCCTTGAACAAGACAAAGAGGAAAAAAAGTCAATGTGGTAAAATGACTCAAGGTTTTTTAACTGTGTGCTTCTGAATAGCAGTATTTTAAAACCAAATAAGGAAGTTTTTTGCACAGTTATAAGTTTTGATGGAATTAAACTTATTCAACAACACACAGACACACACACACACAAAGCCAACTGCTTTGAAATCTTTGTGTAAGAAGTGCAGGAATAATAGGCAGGCATACATCTCACTAAACCACCCACTAAACCTGGTTGCTTCAGCTGCACACGGATCTACATCTGACACTGTCTATTCGACTCAGACGGATTGCACATCCTGCGAGGATTTGTTGTTGATGTGTGTGTTTCCCCCTCCCTTCAAAGGCAGGACAGTGACACTTGAGAATGTTTGATGGATTAGGTGGCTGTGCCTGCTGTGACACAGTCGATGAGGACAGTCATGATATGACTGATGTCTTGGGTAACTGCCCATCAAGCAACTGAATTGGAAACCCTATTCTTCTGATGCAATCCCTGCTGCACCAGATTTGAGGATTTGCAGGTGGATTACTGTAGACAGCACTTGCAACATAAAGAAAAAAAAATCAATTATCTTCAAAGAGCTGCATTGCATTTGATGTTATGGTCCTTTCTGCCACTAACCATGATGAGCATCCATGCAGAAATCTAATTTACATGCCAGAGTTATGGATGTAGCAGACATGGTCAGTCCATGAGACATTCAGTCTCATGGTCATGAATTTAAAGTATCCCAGACAGCCTTTGTTATCCAAATGTTACTATTATAGTGACATTCATTTTAGTTATTCAGATATCATTGGGGTTAATAAGTGGTGAATAGTTGTAACCTATTATAGCAATGAACTCCTTAAATTGTATAAGCAGTATCAATGCCGGTTGGTTCTAGGCTTGCAGTTCCTACAGTATCACTAATAGTGTCATGAGCTGTGTGTCATGGATTGCCTTACACTGCACATTACAATAAAAAAAAAAAAATGCCAAAAATATAAGCAATTACTGAAATAACACATTTTTATGTATGACTCTCCAATAAGTCATACTGTAAATGCTGTAAACAAAAGCCTTATGTGCAAACGCAATTACTAAGTTTACAGCTTCTGGCAAAGTGTATGTTTTGCCCTTTGACTGGAGTGGGAAATTTCCAAATCCATCCTGAAATGATACAACATTCTGCTTAGTAGTTGCACGTATACTTTTTTTTCTGAAATCTTTTCAACTTATCATGTGAATGTAAATGCATCTGTTGTTAAAGGAGCACCTGTTTCTGTTAAGTAAAATATTATGACATGTGATGGGACAGTAATTACTGAAACAATTGTTATACTGCAAACTCCATCAAGCTTGATATGGACACCTCTTTTAAAGTAACTCTACATAACTGGATAACCTTAAAGTTTCTGAGTTATTTTGATAGACCATTTAATTTTCTCCATCTTGGCCTTGCAGCATTCTGAGGTGGAAAAACGTTTTAATTTTCATTTTGGAGAATCACTGTACAGCTACAATTTGCTTTACTGTATGAGGTCACACTCCTGCACACGATATCAGCACACGACTGATTCAGTTAAGAAACACAGGAGAGCATTTTCAGAGATGGGAAACATAAAAGAGCATGACATGAGAAAAAACTCAACTTGACTTTTAATAACAGGAGAGAGCTCAGAAAAGAGATGGGATGTAAGACAGATATTGAATTAGTTCTTGGCGGGGGCACCTTAGTGAAAAGTTTTTTAGTGGGAATTAATCCTGATTAAATTGTGTGGTTAAATTGTCTGTTGGAAGCAATTTTTGTTTCAAATTAATTTTAGAAACATTAAGAGACTCATGATATGATTTGATAATAATGCGCTCAGCTATTTTCTTAACTCAATTTTTGAAGTAAAATGATGCTGTGTCAGTAAATCAATTATTGTGGTTCAATAAGATTTTGCTGGCAGGGTAGTTTTCATCATAATTGATAAGTATTACACTTTTAATCATCAGATGCAGTGGAGGTATGGTAGGTCTTTATGATTACACAGTAACCAGTAGCCCATAGAAGTCAGTTGTCAGGCCAAAGTTATTGCTGTTGTTATTAACCCTTTAAAAAGGGAATGAACACAGTACCCCCAACCCCCTCCAAAAAAAGAAGAAATGCAATAAACTGTAATAGCTATTGTGTTTTTTTAAGCTAAAAGCTAAGAATTCCACCTTTCCAGCTCCAGCATTATGAGGTGTCGATGATGTCATCACATCACGCTATGTGCGGTGCACAGCAACAATATAAACACGAGAAGACTTCAGCAGAGTAGCGGCAGTAAATATCAGGGGACTGACAGATAGAGAGAGACAAATGGAAAGAATATATTAGTCTGTACTTTTTATTATGTTTTAATTAGTTTTACCATTCAGTCATTTTTTACACATTTAGTCAGTAGCTCTTATCAGCACAGTTTTTCAGCAGGCTTAAGATAGTCTGTTGCATATTTTAACAGCATTTAGCTTAGTTTACATTAGTGTAGAGTAGATAAGTCAGGATAGTTTTTTTTTCACACATCTGAAGTCAAAGGAACTACCAAAGTACTAGACGTGGAATTACAGTACATACAGTACTTGGAAAAATAAAACTTTTTTGTACAACATAAGTACTTTTTTGTACAACATTACCATTAAATAATTTTGTGCATTTATAAGTGCATTACGTTAATGTTTTGATCAATGTATATCAGTTTCATGAAAAAATGTATTGTGTATTTTTCTAGACTTTCAGTTATTACAGTATGTTTTTAAATTGTATATATATTCTAAGAATAAAAAACTACTCTATCAAAAGATATTAAACATTTTCCAAACAACTTCATATGTGTGTTGGATATCCAATCACAGTGTTCCAAGTTTAAATTTGGGCCTCATACATAGGATATGTATGATTTTCATATAACTGTTAGAAAAAATTTTATAAAGATAAATTTGCACAACATGGGACTTCTAAGACAAATGTTTAGTTTTAGAAACCGTAAATGTCACGGTTGTAGCAAAATTTTGTGTCTGCTTTCCCATTGCTGTGAAGGGTGAAAATAGTAGATCATTGCAGCTTTGGTGCAGGATTAGTTTTGACCTATGAAGGTTGCCATAATTTTTTCTTGTGCAATGTATTATAAAATGACATTTATTGACTTGTTATCAATACAAGATGAAGTGACTTGATTTTTTTTCATGTCTTTACTCAAAACAGAACCTGTGTTGCGAAAGCAGTGCTGCTTAACGCAGGGTCTACCAGCATCACGGTCATCGGGATTTCCAGCAGTTCCCGATGAAGATCCTGCTGTAGAAAACATGTCAGCATTCAGCAGATATGTGCAGACCTATAGCTGTAGTTGCATCCACCAGCACAGAGTCTAAAGTGCTATAAAATCTGATTAAGTCAGCCACATGTTACTTACAAAAAAAACAGTGGGCCATGTTGCAGTTTCTGGTGGTCAAGAAAGGAAGTCCTTTGCTGGCTTTTTGGACAAATAAATTACACAAGCACATGGTCCTCTATCTAATTTTATCCACATTCATTTTAACAGACTGCTGATCTAGGAGTTTTATGGACCAGTCAGACCAATAAATAAAGCAGCCTAAATCTGGAGTTGGCCCAATGAGAAAATCCTCAGTGTCGCCGATGGCCAATCCCTCCCTGCTTTATGTACAGCAGTAATGCAGCACTTTCCTGCTTTTGGCTGCAGTTTGCAGTCAAAAGGCAGCAGAAACAGCCACACAAAGTCCACACGGATATGAAGAAGAGAGCTAAATGGGAAAAGGCCTGTGGACAAAGACCTTCTAAAGGAACTCTGTTTATGTTCACAGCAGTCCCCTCCTGATGGATTTGAGTCATTTTCTCAATCACAGCTCCTAAAAGAGCTAAATGAAAGCTGAAACCAACAGTTTTCACTCAAAAGGCACCTAAATGCCACAGGCTGCCTAGAAAAAAACGCAGGGAGCCCCATCAGAGGCCCCTTGCCGCCAACAGCCCCAAGATGGCTGCACCAAGCATATGAAACAATACACAATGCAGCAGCAGTGTCTGGGTGACAGTTTTTATATATATTTGATTTCTCAGATGAGTTACATTTGTGTGGCATATTTTTGATCAAAGAAAAATTAAGCATATGAGAAAAGATTTTTATACACTTTATAGAAACTGCACTTTCAATTGAGTGATGTTTGGGAAATTCCACCTTTGATAATACAGATCAAAAACATGCTTTTTGTTTCATAAAATGTTAAACAATTACTTTTTTCTTTCAGTATATTCAAAGCAAATAAAAAACATAAATTTTCTACACAATAAGAACTCAATTTAATGTCAATGCCCACAGGGCTTTGCTCTAAGCACACTGCCTCTCAGCTTTGCTGTCTACAGCTTCAAAAAGCACCTCAACCTCTAATTAAACTACTGTCATGATTACCTGTAAAAATATGATTCATTTCAAGTGAAAGATTAATAGCATGGAATGAGTATCACAAAGAGGATAATTTAGCCTACCTGTCAGCAGAACCTGATGTGATTAATGTATTTTGGCCGTCAGCTGTCATTGAAACAAGGCCGTGCTGTATTTACATTTTCAAATCACAGTGGGTCCATAAGAGAAATGATCTGATAATTGTAGACTTAAAAGTATTTGGTTGTGAATGCTCTGCTAGTGTATTTGATAATAATACTTTAATTTGAATAAGAAGCTTTATTTATCTGCTCCATTTTAGTTTAAAATTCTCCCTGATGGAAAACACATTGAATGATCTCTTATCTTCAGCAGCCTTGAGCTATGAGTACAATTTTTCAACGTAGTAGTCACATAGTGCAAAATGGACAGGGGGATTATGTTATAGTACAGTGTCAAAGTGACTGTGCTCTGTATGATCATACAGAGGATAAAGGCACAGGTTTTCAGGTCCATGTCCCCTTGATGAGTGTTATTGTCGGGTCAGTTCATGACACAAATGTCAGCTGTGTTGGTGACAGAATACTTGGACTGGGTGGCACTGTAACTTATTAACTTAGACACTGAAGTTCAGATCTGTGAACCATGCAACATAATTTGCCTGATGAATATGTCTCGGCAGCCCATGAATATTTATATTTTCCATCTGACTGACTGTAAAGAGTCAGAGGGAAAAGAAAAATATTTCACTCACACAGAGAAACTGGAAAAAAAAAGATTTTTTTTTTGTCAGTAATTTTTTTCACAATATCTTAATTTTTGTAAAATATATTTATGGTGTAAGATATAGATTTGGGGAAATGCTTTAAGCAAAAGAAAGTTCAAATGAAAAACTTGCATTTTAATGAATTGCTCCAGGGGAAAAAAGCCAAGACTCATGGTCATCTGTAAGTGAATAAACAAGACTAAAAGCAATGGTAAGATAATAAAAAATTGAAAGGCAACATTAGGATGAAAAGATAAAAGCACTTTACAGTCAGACCAGGAGAAATTAATGTTAAGTGTTGACTTCGACCAAGAGGAAAACCACAAAGCTTGATGCAAAAACCGAGCGATTAAAATGTCAGGGGAGATAAAAAGAGAGGACATGTCTTCAGCCAGGTATAGTAAGGGAAATACAACATGGAGCTACTTGTCTGCTATTCTGACCTGATAGTAACCTCACAGCTTTATTGTCAGGTAGTATATGAAGCCAGTGTTTCTCATGAGACTCGGTGTCTGCCAGAGCATTGACCATTCTCCTGCTCAGGAGACTTGCAGGCAGCGGTGTCTCATGAATATTGACCTGATCTTTAATAGGAACATCCCACACAAAAAGAACCCAAGAGTCACCTTGGCTGTGATTCGCAACGGTAGTCATAAAAAGCATTCATTTGTTAGCCTGGTTTCCAGGATTATGAATTAGATTTCAGACGGCAAAATACACGGATAGAGTTTATTTAAATAAACCAATGATAGAACCGAAACTGTTCATGTTTGGTTTTTGTTGACGGGAGGAAGGAAAACCCAAAATGTAGCAAAGCAGATAAGTTCATATCTTAACTCGAGCCAATCATCAACTCTGTTAATTTAACTTACTGGAACTATCATTATTTAATTACTCTCTATTCTCACATCTGATATTTTAATTACTCTCGCAGCCAACAGCCTTCCCATTCGGATTTGTGGTGATTTTCATTCTTTCTCTCTGTGTGGTACTCTGAAGCTGCTTGACTTGCATGACATGAAAAGTTCCTTCTCTTTCACATTCATCTTCAGGAGGTGAGTGATGCAGACATAATGGAACTGGTTCACAGCTCCCTGGGACGGATGACCATCATTCGTCAGATCTTCCCACTGTGGCGAGACACCAACGTCCGTTGTATGAGGAATAATCATCGAATTTCCTCCCTGCTGTGCGACCCACAGGAAGGCTACCTCCAGTCCCTCGAGGTAAATAGTAGAATATTTATACCTAATGCTCCTAAAACATTGTCACACTTATTATATTGATCTATTAAGGCTGACAGAAAATCCATCTGGTTTCAGATTGTACTGTTTAAGCTCTTCTGTTCAAAAACAATTGCGCCAGAAAAATAAGACAATAGTTATTTTAACGAAAGTGATGATATTGGCTCTGTCCGAATGTGCATCCTATGCCCCACATAGTGCTATATAGGGGTAGGGGTGTCCAAATGTTCTTTGGTAATAAAGTAGTGGACTCAAAATTACCAACAATGCATCTTGAAAAGTAGTGAGCATCAAAGGTCATGGTATAGAGTACAGCATAATGGTTTGCAGATTTTTCTTCTAGGTTGCTGACAGACTCCTATTAAACAAGCAAAATATGCATCTCACCATTTCATCAAGTTGACATAAACACTGTCCCTCAAGCTGTCTCGTTAGAGGAAGGATTATATACATTTTGCCATTTTTTTTTTATTAATATGGTGGAAAATGATCAATATAGACAACAGTGCATTGTGGCCGGAGCTTACAATGCGGGAAATAATACAAACGTGAACGTTAACAAAAAAAACTATAAAGCATAACATTTTTTATCCCTTTTCTGCTGAATCAATATTATACAAAGAAATAATAAATGTAATACAAGTAAATAAAACATTTTCACACAAAATTAGATTGAATTTGGAACGACACCTTCAAGTCGAATGTGGTTGTCACGTGTCGTGCAACAGGGAGGAAGTAGTGAACTTCGTGTCCAAATCACCAGCAGATTGAGGGAACTATATAGTGTTATGTAGCCCTATGTAGTGAATGAGAGGTTAGAGCACATTCGGACACAGCCCTTTACTTTGGTACTAACTGTTCAGTGTTATGTAGTTTCTTTTCACATCTGTATCTGATTATATCCACAACGACTAGTTTTACCACATTCTAGCTCTTGTAGATTAGTGGACAGGGGGGCTGATCTGACATTTCTAACTCATTCGGCAGACATTGGTTTGGGTGGAGATGTGTCATCATCTAGGCTCTACATCATGTATTTTATTTCTTTTTTGTGGTCAAACACTTTATCCTGGAGGCAAAAGATGCTGTTATCACAACGTGTTGACATGAAGGCATATACATGGTCTATAACATTATTCATGAGGTGATACTGTACCTATGTGTATAAAGCCGGGTGAAATCACAATTTCATGTGATACAATGGTGCTGTTGAGTTAAAGAGCAAGTAGTTTGAGCTATTTTCTTTACACTAGATTCCTCTGTCATTAAAATAATTAAATGAGCAGAACTTTCAAAGAAAATACTGTCTCTAAAGACTTTACAACATCTCTAGTAAGGGGTGTGATCCACAGCAGTCAACAGGAATAAAATACACAGAAAAACATGTTTTCTTTTTATCTGATTTAAGTACATACAAAGCTGTGAGGTTCATTTGTTTGATTCTACAAAGTTTTAATTGAGTGTGAACTGTGTAAACAAACTGCCATGAAAATGCTATTTGGCTGCAAATATTAACCGATTTTGTATGTTACAATACAAAAACAACTTTAATAACAGGCTGAACCTGGTCAGTTTTTGTTAAAAAAAACTAATATTAGCCTCTGTTTTCATTAACGTCTATATGTTAAAATATTTAGATACCTTAAAATTAACTAGCCTACTGAGAAATACAAGTTGCTTTTTTATGAAGCTTCCGTGATGTAAAGTTTTTCTTATACATGTTGTAAAACAAAATCCGATAATTTACAGTGATCCTCAGTCGCTTTGGGGCATTTCTTACATCACTATTTACATTTGCACAACAGTTAATGCATTTCTCAAAACAATTAGTACAAACTGCAAAAACTTGGGGATAACCTAGAAAAGCACGTCACTTGCTCAAAATGGATAGTTTAATTCTCAAAAGCAAGCCTTCATGTCAATGAAAGTGTCAGAGTCATCAAAATAAAGTCCTGACATCATTGTTTATGAACAAGACAATCAAATGACTTTGTCATGTTTTCAGTATGACAATTTACTCTGTAAGAGTTTTCTGATGCAAACAAGTCAGAGCTTTGTAACGCTACCTAAAAATACTCAGGACAGCACTATATACTATTTGCGCAGCCATTTGAAAACTACAGTAAAGTTAGACATTACTGTATTTAGTGAGGTAACTGAGTACAAGACACTGAAAATGTGTGTTTCAAATTTTTACTGCATATTTTCTTTGCAATTCTAATTTGTTCACAGCATTGTGCAAAAGAAAAAAACACCCTTATTCACAACAAACATGAGGACAAACATGGGAAAACGCAGATTATCCCAAACAACAACAAACTTATCCAAATGTTTTCCAGCTAGACCCCTCTCATTATCAGGGAATATGCCCCATAAAGAGTGTCTAAAAACGTCAGACAATTTCAGGAAAAATACTATTTAAAAATATTCGTACAGATGCATGTCCAAAAGTATTTGCAATTTGTTGAAAGGAATGAGAAACTGTGGGCTCTCACCAAGTTGTCCGTCTTTCTCCCACAGTCCAAGACATGCACCTTGGTGATAGGCTACTTGGACATTCTAAATTGCCCATAGGAGTGAGTGGAATGAGAAACTGCTACTAAGATGTGGACATATGACTAAATTTTGTGGAGGTTGACATAAATGTTCAAATGTAAAGAGTGAGAAATGCACCAAAGCGACTGAGAAAAACTTTTTATCACAGATTTATTAAGCTGAAATCATAGGTAAGTTCAGCCAGTGACAAAGTGGGTTGATAAAAAATGTATGTCTCATAGATGTATTATCACTGATAGTCATTCTTCTCCATGTGTCTTCAAAGTAACCTTGCTCAATCTGCCATTCAATACACTCAATATAGTTCAGAGTCCCTCCTTACATCATTTATACTTTTGTTTGGCTTAATCCATCTGGAGTGCAGTGGCTGTGCTCCCTGTGGCTCTATCGAAATTTTCACATTAGTTTTTATCTGTAATATGGACAGATGGCAAAACCATGTGGTGTGCACACCCACAGTCCTTAATAATTTACATGAATGAGGGTTAAATATGGGGTAATGGCTGTTAAAGCATTCATCAGAATAACTGAACATTGAAGAGACGATAGTGCTTTCTGGCATTTTCATAACCTGCCAGCTGTGGCACGAACTCAGACATCCTGAGTTACCAAGCTGACATTCACCTGGGTTTAGCTTCTGACTCTCTGACATTGGGACATGCAGAGCTGATTCATAGAATGGTTTATTGTATAGAAACTTGGAGAGAAAATCCAAACATGTCATGAACTCAGTGCCTGGAGTATGAGCCAATATTGTTGCTACGAAATCAGCTGTTGGGGGTTTTGACTTGACTTGACCCAGAGGACCTGTTAAATCAACTTTCAGATCAAGACACAAGGCAGTGGGCATGTTTGCTGACAGAATGCTTTGCAGTGAAGAGAAGACTGCAGACAGATGGCAGTCCTGCAGTGCAGTTAATAGAGAAACTGTATTGTTTTTTCTTTGCCTTTTGCCAGTCAGTTGTGCAAATAATTTTACAAGGACACATTGATCATTCTTCATTCTATTGAGTCTTATGACTTTATAAGTCACCTGAAAATGAAATATGTCAGCATTAAGGATAGAAACTGGGTCCCATGACAAGGAAAGTAAAAAAAGGTAAAGGTAAATCAGTAGCAATCAATTATTTCCATTGTGTAACCTCAGACAGCAGATCGAGTGGAAGTTGAATATTACCATGTCTCTGCTTCATTCATGTTTTTTCATTCACCATGGGGCTGTCAATTTCCCCACAGCTCTAAACATTTCTCTTTTCTTGGTTCTAACCAAAATGTGAACTACTGTTATAAAGAAGAAAAATTCAAGGAAAAACTTTTCAAAACATGTTTTTCTATTTCCAACAGGTGTCTAATCTCTACTTGTATGATAGTGTTTTGATGCTGGCCAACGCTTTCTATAGAAAACTGGAGGACAGGAAGTGGCACAGTATGGCCAGCCTGAACTGCATGAGAAAGTCCACAAAGCCATGGAATGGTGGATGGTCTATGCTGGACACTATTCAAAAGGTATTCTGGTTCTATGTGATATTTTGTGCTGTTTTGTGTTTGCAAGAACTACTGAATTTTCATATATGTTCATATGAGTAGTTGTTTTCAAAATCTGCACATGCAAAGGATTGATCAGAAGAAAAAGTTGGTAAAAAGGTGACATGCATAATTCTTCTTAGAAAATTGGTGAGCTACTGTGATCACTGCTGAGAGTCAGTCAGTTTCAAAAAGCCTCCAATAAGGTTGACTGCTAAATGGGATGCCTACCGTTTGCATCAGGATGGATTTGTGGCACATCCTGGGCTTTGATCTCTTTGCTTGCATAGCTCTCTTAGTTCTTTCTTTGAAATAAGGCTTCATATTTTGCAGAGTGGCTTGATGTCATCCATTTCAATCCAATAATAGAATTTTTCATTATTGCACCAAGCCATGCTGGTGTAATTTCATATGTGACATAAGATGACCCAGTGGGGCATGAAGAAACAACAAAGCTGTGGTGGTCATGTTGTGTTGGTCTTATTTAAATCAAATGTAATCTAACCTGAAGTGATTTGATCTCCTGTCAGATTAGACATGATGTCAGAGGTGCCTAAGTGTAGCTAAAAATCTTGTTGAATCGAATACTCGTGTTAAAGTACGTGCCTGTAAAGAAAATCCCACACATTTTATTTAACCCCTTGCTGATATTTTACCATCTATAAAACAACTCTAAGAGATAAATACTTCTTTAGAGTCATTTAATTTTCCACACACTGATTACATGAAAGTGTAAGCTCTTCCAGCTGAACAGAAAAAGGCATAACATAAGGACATCCCCATCACTGTTATCCTGCTGCTGTTGCTACAGGGACGGATCAGCGGCTTGACAGGATTGATGGACTTCCGTGCCGAAGGCTCCAATTCTCATGTACAGTTCGAGATTCTTGGGACCAGCTACAGTGAGACATTTGGCAAAGATGTCAAACGGGTCAGTCCATCATCTTTTTTAGTTTTTTATTTAATCACACACACACACACACACACACACACATACACAACATAAAATCATCATAAAATAAACTGTCTGCTAGTGTCTGTCT
>JBAMHX010000018.1:18822766-18833455 GCA_037177515.1 Pseudomugil tenellus | reverse complement strand
GCCCTGTGATAGGCTGGCGACCTGTCCAGGGTGTACCCCGCCTCTCGCCCTGTGTAGCTGGGATTGGCTCCAGCCCCATTCGGGAATAAGCGGTAGAAAATGGATGGATGGATGTTTGGAGCATTTCAAACTCTTCAAAATTTTTGTTGGAGCATTTTCCTTTCTAAAAAAAAATCTACACCACAATCCCACCTCATACCTTTGCAGACCATTCTCCTAACATTCTGGTTTGGCTTTCAGTCCATGATACACCAATGGGTTAGAAACATTACCTTGGATTTCACCAAGGATTGCTGCAACATGACTATGTTCTGTCCCTCACATGTTTTAATGTCACAAGCGTTTGAGTACCAGTGTGTATTGCGTGCCGGACTTTGGTAATTCAATCTTTCTTTTCTTGTGTGTGTGTGTGTGGGTTGGCTGTATTTATTTCTGTGGTGTTGGATAACTCAATCACTGCCAAAGCAACTTGTGCTTTTAACCTGGTAGAACTCCGAAAATTGACCAGATTCTGTTAGACCTGGCCATTTATGACCTTTTCTTTCACTCTTGCACAGCTTTACATGGCACCCATCAGAAATAGTGCATGCACCTGTTTTTAGCAGAGCGGGACATTGAGCGACAGCTCCATATACTTTTATCAACATTGTTAAATTATAACCATAAACTATTTTCCAAGGTCTGTTTTCACATTGAGCTGTTGGGGTTTGGTGTACTGTCTTTCCAACATTCATGCTTTTCTCATGCTTCACATGGTCAATTCATCTTGGGAAACTGTCTGCACAGTTGCACGGTAAATGAGCGTAGTCTCAATACCACCTCAAGCTCTTTAGGATTTGTTACTTTTTACATCCAAACTTTTGTTCACATTCATCTCTTGAGGACGAACTAAATAAGGAAGGCAGTTACTGTGCACCGGGATATGTGATGCACACCTACACATTCACATGCACACACCATACTGTGACTGTGGTTCATGAGTCAGACAAAGGAGTTTGAAGCAGTAAGATGATTGCTAGCATAAAGAGCTTGTCAATATATAAGCACTTGACTTACAATTAGCAGGAAAGAAAGAAAAAGAGAATAGCTGGAGCTCAAACCCTACTGTCAGGTTTATAATCATGCTGTTTAAAAGCCTGCAGGAAGTGGAACTACGTGCTCTCTATACGATTTCTAGGAGATCCTGTCATTGACACGGTCGATGTGCCTAGAAAGCTGGATTATTTGACTTTGTTCCTTTATGTTGCTTTGAAATGATCTACAACATATTCAAAGTTGAATAAAGGATATTTAGGTATGGAGTAGCATGGCCATTAGCTAAATAGCAGACCTGTCTGTGATATTTCTTTACAGCATATTGGCAACCTTTTCATTAACATGGTCTATATTTTGTTGGAGATATATGTAAGCACACAAAACATAACATATGTATGTATATATGTATATATATATATATATGTATATATGTATATATATATATATATACACCCACTAATTATTTTTTGGGATGGGACTCCAACTGATCTAGAAAAACAGAAGTTTTGTAATTAATTAATCTCGACTCACATTTTAATCGTATGACAATATTTGCCCCCAAAAGCAATTTTTTTTAAATAGATTTTAGTGAAAATTCACTAAAAAAAATAAACATAATATTGTAAACACAAGCTCCATTCATGTGTGAAAAATGCATATAATTTAATGACTACTCAAAACAGTAGAAAAAATCTGAAGACCTACATTTAACATGTACGTTAACACCTCCAGTTGTTCTCTAATTAAGCGTCTACAGCATGTTTCAATACGTTTAACTTGTAAAATGTTTTTCATCCACACTCTTTATGAATAGATAATAGTGTCTTGCAGTAAGCCAGGGCACTTGCTTCAGTATGGTCCTGTGACAGTGTTGCTCTCCCACAACTCTGACTGCAGCTTAAAGCTGGATGGGGGAGAGGCCTAAAATGTTAAATGGCCTTCACTTAAATAGCGCTTTTACTTTTATCTCTATTCACCCATTCACACACACATTCACGCACTGATGGCGGCAGAGCAGCCATACACACCGGCACTAGCCTGGCCACCAGGAGCAAGTCAGGGTTCAGTGTCTTGCTCAAGGACACTTCGACATGCAGACATCAGATGTAGTGGGTACAAAACCCATGACTCACCAATCAGAAGACGGCCACACTACACCTGCGCCACAACCGCCTACACAGCAGCCACTTCTGCTCAGTGAGAATAAACTATATGTGCTTTCACATTACTCACAAAAGTCTTCAACAATACGACATAAAGTTTGTCAGCAATTTTTTTTTTCTTTAAGCTAACAGGGATCTGCAAAGTTGCTAAATATAGCGCCAAATTAGCTAAGTTGTGAGACATTTGGCTCTGGTTTCTTTCATGTATACAAAAACACAGTTTAATAAAATGGCGTGGGGCAGTTTGATAGTTCAGATTGTTGCCTTTTCATTACACATACCAGGGGTGCCCAAGTTCGGTCCTCGAGATCTACCATCCTGTAATTTTTAGGTCCAACACACCTGAATAAGCCCATTTGAATCAGGTGTGTTGGAGAAGGGATGCATCTAAAATTTGCAGGATTGCAGATCTTGAGACTTGGGCACCCCTGTGTTAGACCGGTACATGCCATTGTCCTAAAGGTGGTAGACATTTCCCTGCTTCTACTAATCTGACCCAAAAAATGGGATTGGTTAACAATGTAATTTTATTGGTAAACCCTTAAAATTACTTCATTACTTACTTAAAAAGTATAGTTGAAACCCAGTAGCAGGTTTGACTTGATTGAAAAAAAAGATATTTATCAAAACCTTACTGAGATTTTTCAGTGTAGGGACTCTCTAGGGACTCTCATATAACTTTCCCAGGAATATGCAAACTTAAATCCCCATCAATCTGTACTCGGAAAGACAGAAAAGACAAATAAAATAAACAACAAATGATGGAGAGACACTTTTCTCTCATGCTTAATGTATATTATGCATGAAATTATGCATTATAACATAAATATTTTCCTAATTGTTATAAAGAGAACAGTGAGATTGTCCATGTGTTACTTAAATGCTGATGGTGAGGCTCTGCTGTATTTATTGCTTGTGACCTTCCCTGTGGCATGCTGGTGTGTTAAAGCTCTATGAAGTTGAAGTGTTCCTCCTCTAGTGTTCTTTAGTTTGCAGAGCAGAGATTGCTCAGTGTTTTTCATAGAGGACAAAGCTGCTCATGGAGAAAATAGCCCCCTGTGAGGCAAGCAATGCACACTGACATTTTGCCCCAGTGCACTCTCAGAAACGCAAACAAAGAGCTGAGTACACAGATGGGCTGAGATATAATGAATATTTAGTTTCTTATTCAGGAAATAAACATAAAACCCTGAACATTTTACAGATGGCAAGGTAAGCAGCGAAGAGTTCCAGTATGGAGTGGAACTAGTCATAGCTGCAGTGTGGCCACCTTCCAGCTTGCACATCCTCATGCCAGATGCCACACGTTAAATTCATGACTCCATACTTAAATACCAGTTGTTTGCCAGAACTTGAAGGACCAATATTAGTTTATTAGGTAGAGCTAGACATAAGGTAAATGTGTTCATCAACACAGTTGAATAAGTTGGCTAGTTTACAGTAAAACAGGGGAACACAAGCTTAACTGTGTTCATCACCCAGCTGTGCCCCAAGATCTACACTCACATTGTCACATTTTTGTCTTCTACATACCAATTATATTTAAAATTCACATCTTAGCTTTATAAAGGTGGCATGGACATAGAGCTAGATCGAACAGAAGGCATGCTTCATGATTGACATCCTGCATGCGAGAAAAGTGTTTACATCCACCCACAAGCTGGTGGGTTGTAAGCATGATTCACTTCATCATTTCACTTCATTAATCAGTTTTCAGTGAAGCTGCAAAGCAGTAATTTGTACTAAGACTGTAGATGGGCTGTGAAGCACAAAGAGATAACTAATAATGAAATTTTCCCAGTGTTGTTTTTTTCGGGGGGGGGGGGGGGGGATCTGATTGACTCACCTGCTTCTCTCCTTCACACTCGAATACCTTTGTTGCTCCTTTTTCTAGCAGTTGTAATTATTTTCTCTTGATTGTTTTGTTTCCTTTCATTTCAAGACTGCACATTTGGTCAGTGACACAGATACTTCTTCATTTAGTCTTTCTCATCAAACTTTGGCTCGAGCCAGAATGAAAAACAATGTTTAATTTCTTCCTTCTTAAACAACCAAGCCAGTAGATTCAGGTTTCTATTTTATTTTATTTCTATTTTAAAGCCATTATGTAACACTAACAGCATATCTCATATCAAGTATCATATAGATGGATAAAAAATGCTGTAGGATTATGATGACAAAAAAACAACAACTTTTGATTATCATAGTATGAACCTGTGACATCTGCTCAGTGAAATTCGCCTCATTGCATTGTTGTCCTTTTGCAGCAGCCTTTTTATAAAAAAACTGTTTTGTAGCAAACTTATATATATTTATTTCCGTCTACACAAATGAAAGAGAATGATGAGGTGAAGGATAATTAATTGGATCTGCAACTGTGTCACCAGATATTGTAAAATTCTGCACTCGACCTCAAAAACAGAATTTAATTCATATAATTAACCCATGACCAACATAGTAACTTGTGTTTTTTTTACAGCAAAAAAAAAAAAAAAAAAAAAACTTGGACAAAAAGGTGCAAACTATATTTGTTATGTGCCATGGTGGTGGTGGTGATGGTCTAGAGTTTGGCCCTGTACGGCATTGCAACTAATAAAAATATAACCGGGCGCAGAACAGAACAGAAGCCTGGTGAGTTAAAAAAAATAACAAAATTTACTAACTAACTTATTATCTGGTGTTATATAGACTTGCCATGGGTGAGGCACCGGTGTGACTGATGAGCTGGGAGCCACTGAGGGAGAAAACAAAGGGTTAACAAACAAACCCAGTGTTTACCCATAACAGTATTATTGGAAAGTCTGATTAATTAATTAATCCAAAACAACAAACTGTAATGAAGACAAAAGTTTACCTGAATATTTTTAATGTAATGTAGCAACAGTGAAGAAAAATGCTACTAATCACAATAAAAACCTTCATATACAAATTTTGTTGGGTGTCTTTGTTGCGGAGAACAGTTTACTCGGTAGAAAAGGTACTTGATGTTTGCTTCGGCCGGAGGAGCCTGTGGTTTAACCTTGGGCCACGGCTCATGTTCTGTCAGCTCAAATCAAAGGCTTGTGCAGATGATGTGTCAGATCCTTGAGAATCCTTGTTCAGCTAGCAGCACTGATTAAGAATTTAACAAAACCAGCTTCACATGACTTCTGAGGTTGGGATAAAAGTTTGGATTCAGGTCGCAAATTCATGGAGATGCTTGGAACCTTATGTTGTGGTTTCACATAAACTCAAACTTTATTCGAAGTTGTAGTTATTTAATATGTATGCTGTTCCCTGTTCTTATCCTCATCACTGGTGAAGCTTTATAGACTCCTAAAAGCTTTTTGTATACATCAGCATACACTAAGAGTAGTGTCCTAAAACAAACCCAGTCTAAATAAAAATAACAGTTTAAGTGAGGCAAAATATACTTTAGGTACAACAATTCAATTCAATTCAATGTTTATTTTTCCACAATATTTATATAATACACAATTTATCTCTTGGTTTAGTAAAAAAAAACAAAAAACGGACACCCAAAAAAGCAAAGTTTATAGCCTGGGGTCCAACCCATCACCATAGCACCATAGCACAAAGTACAAAATAATAATTGATAGCAGGTCATAATAATAGCATGGTCTAAAACATTCAATATATGTCCAGAATCTGGGAAAATAAACAAACAGAATAAACATAATAGAAAAAAGTCATGAGAATAAGTGCACATTAGTCGCAAGATTCATCAGCTGCATAACTGTCCAAAAGATTAAGTTTTAAATTTCTTTTAAATATTCTTAGTGTGGAAGAATGTTTTTCAACTTGTTATTCACATTATTCATCGGTAAATTATCTCACGAATCATAGATTTATGTGTGAGCAGCTCAGAATCTTGGCCAGAGAACGCCTACCTCTTCCAGTTTTAACTCTTTTCCATCTACTTGATGTTTTTCCTCCCCATTAGCTGGCATCATGGGACTCCACACGTGGTCTGAATGGTAGCCTGAAGGAGAATCGAATAGACAGCAGCATGCAAGGAGTAACGCTCAAGATTGTAACTTTACTGGTAAGTTTTGGAAGGATGCTGGATATGTTTACACTTTGACCTGAGTAGGCAAATGTGCAGTTAATATAAAAAGTTCTACAATACAGGATCAAACACATAAACAAGTTTATTAGATCCAAACTTCTGCCTACAGATAATGCTGTAGTTTGTTGGTTAAATACATGCTTAATTCAGTTCTACTGCACATTTAATATCTTCCCTTAAGTAAAGTTAGTTCTTTTTTTTTCGTTTTACTCTGATAAATGGAGTTTCAGCTTTCTGTTTTTCTTTGATTTCTCAGTTTGGAGGAGTTGTTATTTTTATTAAATATTCTCTTCAGGGAGTCTGATGGAGCAAAATATGAAGCTAATGTACAAAATGTCTTCAAAAAGCAAATAGTTTTAAAGCAAAAGAACCTAAATATAAGTAGATTGGATAAAAAAATCATCTGCTACCAAAATATAATCAAATATAATATGAATGAATTTATCCAGAACTTGTCAAATAATGAAGTAATGTCTGATGCAATATTAATGCTAAGCCTTTATTCTCAGAAACGGAGACAGGACAACTGAACCGAACTTGGCACACGGTGCTTGTCAGTGCTTTCAGAAAACAGTTAAATAATAAAACTTACTGTATATCATTCACTTCAAGACAATAATCAATGGTGCAGATGGAAAATGCTGATGCCATTGATTAAAGTATTTCAAGTTCAAGTTTATTTATGTAACACGTATAAAACAGCTCCTGCTGACCAAAGTGTTTAACAGCGTAAAATGCAAATAAAATAATCACAAATTGAACAAAACCATTAAAACAATAAAACCTAGGACAGAAAATAAATTTTGGATAGTTGAATGAATATATGAAAGCAGGTGGTTTCCTGCTTTCAGCTTGAAGTCTGAAAGCAGAACTCTGAGAATGGAAAACATCAGAAGGTCATTAAAACCTGGTTACACTGCAGCAGCTTTTCTAAAACCAACTTCACATATTCCAGTGTCAGAGAGTCTCCCCTCGTCCTCTACCTCAATCATTTTTCCTCCTCTCCATTTTTCCTCTTCTTCACAGATGATTTACCTGCTGCGTATTTATTCACATAAGTTCTGCTCAGCTCTCTCCTGGCAGTGTCACTTAATCAAGTCATTTGCCCCTGCCCACTTTAACAACCCCCTTCTGTGTCCCTCTTCTCATCCTCCTCAGCTCCCTCTACTCCACCTCCACCATTTAACTCTGCCCTGACACTTTCGACCCATAAAGAGGAACTATGGGTGGAGCAATAAATTTTAAATGGCAATTTCCACGTTTATGAACCACAGCAGTTGCCGTAGTGCCATGTGTTATGGGTCAACAGTCACTAAGGAAACTATTTTATTAAGATGAAGTTTAATGTGGATCGCATAGGAGCTCTTCATAAAGGTGTCACCTCACCGTTCTTGTGATGACAGAATGTGTCTTCACTTCAGTCTTCTATGTGGCCGTGAGCAGTTTCAGCGCATTCTGATAAATAACATACCTGTGATTGAATAAGCACATTCTGTACGTCTTTCACTGTTTATGACTAAATATCTGCTTTACAGATAAAATTCACTTTTATTTGCAGAAAAATGTGCAAAAATAAGCATCATAATGTGAAACCGCTTCCATAATTTTCCATCCAACAGGAGGAACCTTTTGTGATGGTGGCAGAAAACATTCTGGGTCAACCAAAGCGATATAAAGGTTTCTCCATTGATGTCCTGGATGCCCTTGCCAAGATCCTGGGCTTCAAATATGACATCTACCAGGTTGGCGATGGAAAATATGGTTCAGCACTCCCTAATGGATCCTGGAATGGCATGATAGGCGAGCTTATTGGCAAGGTCTGTGTTTTTTTCCCCTCCCTCTTATTCTCTCTCTTTTTCTTAATCTGTTGATGTCCACATTTCCGATCAAATGCTGTTCCTATACATAATGCATGTTTAGAAACAGGTGTTCACTTATAAGAAGATTAATGAGGACACAATGTTTACCCCTTTTTAGAAAATAATAGAGATACTTGAACACAGAGCGCATTCATTATTTCCTGTATTCAGTGGTCATGTTTTTATAGAAGAAAAACATTAAGGTAACAATAATACTCAACAAGAGTGTCTGATAATGATTATATTTGTAATAGTGAATTAATTACAGGGTTAGACAGAAATGTTCTGATGTTGACAAAGATCTAATAAACTCTCTGCTTATTGACTTCAAAGTAAAGGGTGTAATTGGCTGACAGCAAAATAGTAATAAAGGAAAGCAAAGCAGACTACTGATGAGAAGCTGTTGTATAAAGAAGGGCTTTCTTCTTCAACTTAAAGCATTTTTTATTAAAGTATCCAATGATGTATGCAATTTCAATTAATATTCAGACGTCTAGTGGCTCGTGATGTTCATGATGATTATTATGGTTTTATTAACAGGGTATCTTTGGAAAACAATCATTAAAAAACAAAGCTGGGGGGGAGGGGGGGTAAAAGGGAGCCATTGTTCCTAAGGGAACATCAGTAGTGGATGTTAGGATGCCGTTGTTGTTAAAAAAAAAAGATAAAACATTTGACCTGAAAGCTTCCAGTTTTGAATAAAAACAACCTTTGTTTCACAGCGAGCTGACTTGGCCATATCCGCCATCACAATCACACCTGAGCGCGAGAGTGTGGTCGACTTCAGTAAGCGCTACCTGGACTACTCAGTGGGAATCCTGATGCGGAAGTCTGAGGAAAAGATCAACATTTTTTCTCTGCTGGCACCATTTGACCTGGCTGTGTGGGCTTGCATTGCTGCAGCCATCCCTGTGGTGGGCATCATGATTTTTCTGCTCAGACGGATCCAGGCTGTACGCTGCCACAACAACACAGGAGCTCATCCTGCACCATCTGCCTCCACTTCCCTTCAGAGCGCTATCTGGATTGTTTATGGCGCTTTTGTGCAACAAGGTGAGTGGCAGGCATTATAAATCATTCATATACCACATAAGAAATTCAAGGATTGTTCTGTTTGTATGGACTGGCCTTCAGTGGTGCATCACTGAATACCATATTTATCAAGCTTTCATAGAAAATGCTCTAAATTCCATCTTGCAAATACAATTTTAAATGAGCCCAAGTAAAAACAAAAATCTGTGTTTAGCAAACACATAGGCCAGTCATGTGCAGTATGAGCATGTTGCAAAGCAGAACCAGAGAATGAGTGCAGTTAAGGATTTAGGTTTGGAAAACAGATCTTAAGCAAAAAGGTATTTTAAATAGAAGAGAAGATATTGCCACCATTAGAAAAACATTGCCAACATATTGCAGATGCAGTTATTTATCGGATTTTAGTGGCTGTTGATTTGTCCAGGGAACCCAGAAAAAAATGATGGATGGTATAATATAACTTGGTTAGAAAATGCCTAATTAGTCTCTTATCTCACTTCAGCGACCAAAAACCCACTTAGATATTCACAGGGATAATTTTTGTGCAGTTAATATCTCTGCAACATCAGTTCAAAGTCTATGCACATAGTTAAGCAGATCTTGTCTAGGAAGTAATATAAACTCACAAGCAATGTTGTCTTCTCACCTAACATATCAGCTCTATCTCTGAAGACTTGTACCCATTAGACAATAGTTCATAAAAGCTTTAATGATGCCTCATCGGCTCTGATAAGTTTTCAGATACATGCATGTAACAGGGAACCTTTTTAAGTTTTAAAAAAAACAGTTTAAAACCAAACATAACTATAATTTATTATGAATATAATAAATGGCTTTTAACCCAGCGGGAGACTGTTTCTGTTTGCGTGTGCTGCAGTTTTATTTGTTGGTTTTATTTATTATTTATTTAGGTTTTTATTCTATTATCCTTTAGCATTATTGTTTGTATATTCTTTTTTAGAAGCAATGAACTTTATTGTATTATTTTTTCCCCCTTTTGTGCAGCACTTAGATCCAACGACAATTGTTTGAAAGGGCTTTATAAATAAAGTTGGGTTGAGAGAAGATAAAAACCAGGAGACTGCTTGCTGCAAATCAAACAATGTTTATTTGTCGTGTTCTTACACATGCAGCATCAGAGCAGTGCTTATATTCATGTGCATTGCTAAGTTTGAGTTTGTAAGTGCTCTTACACACTGATAATAAATCAGGACCCAGCTATATACATATAAATGGGAAGTCTTTAATACTTTAATCAAAAGAGGAAGAAAAAACAAAAAAACTGCTTAAGAAATTCAAACCTAAAGAGTTCAAACTAAATGCAGAATATCTGCCTTGTGGATGCAGCAGGTTTTATTACATGAAATAACTGCAGAACTTTGTTTTAGCTAAATGGTGTCATCTAAAGAGAATTGTTAAAGTGTTTTACATTGAAAACAAAATGATACACATTAACCTATCTAGTGTCTCAGATCACAAACCAAGTCAGATTACATACATGCACAGAACCAAACTCATATATATATTTATA
>JBAMHX010000018.1:18793336-18805959 GCA_037177515.1 Pseudomugil tenellus | reverse complement strand
GAACTGTACCAGACACAAGGATGTATGACGTACATTGTACGCCATAACAATATGGAACCAGAAAATTCCACAACATTCTGATGATGGATTAAAATACTGTGCTTGTAATTTGGGTAAAGGTTTCTCTCTCTGGACCTTAGGACCAAATTTCAGTCTTGTCCTGGTTAAGCTGTCAAAAGTTTTCTGCCATCCAGGATTTGATGTCTAAGATGCAATTAAAAAGTGCATCCATTGGCCAGGATTCATCAGGAGACATTGAGATGTAAAGCTGTGTATCATCTGCATAACTGTGGAACCTGATTCCTTGTTTCCTGATGACACTATCAAGAGGGAGCATGTAAATATCAACAAGCACAGGACCTAATATGGAACCCTGGGGCACACCACATGTAATTTCCTGTACCTGAGAGGAGCAGGTATCTAAACCTCCAATAAAAGTTGTCTGTGAGGTAGGATTTAAACTATTTGTGCACATTACCAGAGAGGCCAACCAAGCGCTTAAGTCTGTTTAAAAGAATAGTGTGGTCTACTGTGTCAAAACCAGCACTTAGATCTAATAAGACCAACACTGTCACACTGTTTAGAATAATATTTTTATCTAAAATCATTTCAAATCTTTGTCAAGGTTTTCTCTGTATTGAGGTTTACCCTAAAAATAGACTGACAGTCTTCAAGAATCTTGTGTGTGTTTAAAAAATAAGTAAGCTGAGTAAAAACAAGTTTTTCTTAAAAATAGTAAGTTAGATACTGGCTTGTAATTTTTTTAATCATTAAAATCCAGACTACTAAACATAAACTTGTTAAAAGTTTCCACTTAGTTGACATCACTCCTCTGTAACACCACAAGAGGCTGTCGCTACATTTCACCATCTCTGTTTTAGTCATTTAAACCATCTAATGTGAAGACTTCTTAAGGCTGTAATTGTTTATATGTGCCTTGTTTTCACACAGCTGGTTATTTGAGTCTTGTATACAATCAGCATGAGTTTCTTTGTTGCTGTAAACTGAAAACTTTGGTGTTTAATGATGCTTTGCCCTGTATGTATCTTTATAAGCCTGCAGTCGTTGCTGATAGACTTGTACTACTAATGTTGTCTACGTTTTAGTTTATTTTATTTATTTATTTATTTTTATATAAGGTAGTTTCACAGTAAAATTTATTCATTGTTACATAATGATGGTGTGTTATTCGCTCTGAGGACTCTGGAAATAATTTTCTACATTTCCTTCAAATTTTTGTCTAAAAAATTGCTTAATTTTAAATTCTTTGATCTGTTGTCTTTTTTTCATTTAATCCTAGTTTGTGCTTACTGAAGGATTTGTCACATGTCCTGTGGCATTATTACATGAAATTGTGGTCCTACTGTCACAACATGTGAAAAAATACTCACTCTGTTCTCTCAACAGGATTTTAGAGCTTCAGGAAAAAGGTGATCTTGACATCCTGAAGCAGAAATGGTGGCCAAAGAAAGGCCGCTGTGACCTGCAGAGTCACACCGACGCTCAGCCAGAGGGCCGAGCACTGCGTCTCCACAGCTTTGCTGGTGTGTTCTGCATCCTTGCTGCCGGGCTGCTGCTGGCCCTCCTGGTGGCTGCGCTGGAGACTTGGTGGAACAGCAACCACTGCAGAAGAGAGCAGCCCAAAGAGGTGACGACCGACAACTCATCGGGCGCAGGCCTGCTAACCCAGAACCGGGCCATGGTGGCCACCACGGGTCCCCCTGCCCCACCAAGGCCTCGATCGAGACCCAGACCCCCGGGCCCCCCGGTCCTGCCCAGAGATGCCACTGCCACACTCTACTTTATGGATCCAGCAGGCGCTGATGCCAGCCCCGATTTAGTAGAGCTGCAGTACACCCAGTTATAATAGGTGTGCCCTTGATAGTCCAGACATTGCGTGATCAATCTTATCATTCCTTCTCATGTTGGGAGAGAGGTTGGGGTGTTCACTTAGGGACTTCTGTGGATTCTCTCATACTGACACATTAAAATATAAAATTAAAATATTCACTGGTTATATACAATCTGTCTCTGGTGCTCATGTGGGAGAAACACAGTATAAAGTCAACACTGAACCAGAAATTCAAAATCCACACACTTGAAATTGTACTTCTGAGTCAATACATGCTTCAGTAGTGCAATCGCTCTCTTTAGCTAATCCATTCAAGTCTTAATGCTTTAGAGCTCTGACTTTATCTCGCTGCTGCCGACTGGGCAGCCCCTCTGCATGAGGCGTCCAGACGACTAAGGCTTGACATGGATCCCTAAACTAAAGTGTGAGCTTTGACCTGCCTGTTTGACTTGACAATCCAACTATGCTGGATGAAAACACCCATTTAATGCCCAGTACTGTCCTGAAGACTGTCCTGCACGCACAAGTTTGAGTTACTAATATTTTTTTCATTTTGTGTGCAGTTGCTCTCATAATAACCACATACTGCTGTCATGTAAGAGCCAATGTTCATAAACAGACCAAAAAAGGTAAATTCAAGTTGTTGAATACATTTACAAGTATTCGGAATAACCAACATGTATAAATTCCCCACAGACCAATTAAGTAAACAAAATCAAAATAATATAAATGACTCAGATTGACTCAGACTGAATCGTCGTATTAACAGATTATGATACTGTGATCAAGGGATTGGCTACAGCAAAAATGAAGAGCGGGACTAAAATAACATAATCTTATTGATGTAAGATGATTTCCTCGATCAATGAGATTTCTTGCTTACAACCAAATCCTAACAGAGGCAGGTATTCACAGCTGCATTTAAATAAAAAAAACTACATTTATGAAAGAAAATGTAATCCTTCGTTTCTGATTAGATAGAAAAGGGATGTTCGTTTTCTTTTTTTCAACTTTTTAATACTCATCTCCCCATTTTCTGTGGAATAAAAGGATAGAAACCTGTCGAAGATTTTATTTTTTTATTTTATTTTTTTTATAAAATTAAAACTTTTTTCGGTCGTCTTATTCTTATTTCACAGAAAATAAACGAAACAGGTTGAACCGTGTTTTTCTTCATGACATTAATTTTCCAGATACCTTTCTAGATTGCGGGGAATGAGTGATTAATGTTCAATGCAGTTGTTCGGGTAGAGTATCACTTTAAATAGTTATATTGCTGTCACCGTGACAGCATACTAATATGGTACTGTATGTGGGCATTATGACAGCCTTTTCAAACAAAACTTTACTGCAAGCCTCAACACATCAGCCAATAGTTTGACTTAATGGGAAATTCTCTTATTTGCTACTTGTCAGGAGCCGAAGGAAAAAGATAGATGAGAGTTCATTAATATCTGCGTGAAATTAAATGTTTGGCTCAGAATAAAGACAAAAAGCAAAGGAGTCAGCACGCACATTGCTGTTTTATTAGTGGTGTTGGGATAAGTTAGAATATGTAGCTGCCGCTTCCCACCATGAACTGGTTGTCCAACAACTTAATCAGAAAATATTTATGTGTAGTACTATGTAAAAAAAAAGGTAAATAAATGTATCTGAAGTAAGACTTTTCACACATGCAGCACAGTCCTGAACATGCTTAGTGATGTTTCTGAAGTAAAGGATTGGGTCCCAAATACAATCTCTGAAAGATCGGTGGGTTTGAGAACAAGCAAGTGTTCCTGCTTTACACTTGCTTGTCAATATTACGAACATGTTCAGATTCCTGTTGTATTAATAAACAAACTGGCTCATCAGGAGGTACATCAGTCTGTCAGCTTGCTGTAAACAGCAATTCCACAGGGCGTGTAGCGTGTCCTGCATCCTCTGCTTTCTATTGATGTACCCTCACTGTGGCTGCCAGCAGGGGAAGTTTGGCCCAAATTTTCTTCACTCTCTAGAACATTTCCAGTTGTTACAATGTGATAAAAAATCTGCTATTGTTTGAGATTTGGCCAATTTTGAAGAAGTACATAGTTTTACATCTGAGATGCTGACCTCTGGCTCAGATGCATGCCACAGATACACCTCCAGATAGATTACAGAGAATTTTAGGGCACGGCTGAGCTCTTTGCCATGAGGCACAGCATTCTGTATTTTAGATATATGCTAATAAAATCATTTTATTTCAAGTATATGTAAATGTAATATCCATGTGAATGACAGGACACAAGGTATTTATTATGTTTAGTGCTTATGACCTCACTTAAGGAGTTTTTAGGTTATGCCTGAATAGTGTACATATCCAAATACCAGAGATGACTCCAAAAAGATAATTTCCCAAAATGTCAAACTATTCCCTTCATAAAGCAAGAATTAACAAGTTGCAATTATATGTCAATGTCCGGATTTACAGAAGACCATTTTGGTTATGCATTACTGTCTGATCTCCAGCAGGTGACTCAGGATTACAGTCTGCAAAGGGTTTCTGGTCCATTGACATATAATGACAAAACAAGCACTTCGCCAGAAGGGAGGCGGGACATTTGGACAGACAGAGGGAGAGACTGGGAGGAGGCTGAGGCTCTTGACAAAGGTCAGGAGAAGCCTGAAATGCTGTACTGGATGGTCATTGGCTGGGACAAGGCAAAGGGGGGGGGGGGGGGGGCATGGGGGTCAGCAACATTAGGATGTTTTTCCATCATCCATCATCTCACCACATCCGTTTGTCCTGTCATTGTCTGGTGTTGTCTGTCTTAAATGGGTTCATGATAGAATACAAGTCAAACTCAAGCATGTACTCTGTAGTTTGCTTCTCGCTTTCTTTTTCCATCAATACTCTGTTTAATAAGAAAAATAACTAATTTATTGCTGCTGTTTTTATAAGCTAATGTGTAAGTCTAATTGTATTTGTGAGCCTGTTTTGTCAACATGTCATGAGTCACCTCATGCAGATGTGAGATAAATTATAGAAAAAATGAAATGACATCTGCATGATGTGACATCTTTAAGTTTGTCTCAGAAGAATGAACCTTTTACATGTTTGAAAGTTATGTTTGAAGGTCATCACTATACTGTCGGCTTGAAATTTTCAGATATAATTTATGCAGTTTGGTTTTCTTAGATGAAGCTGGAATACGCTACAGTTATTTCAGCTTCCTTTAAACTCACAAACATTAATAGACTTTCCTGATATGACGGAGTAGACTCCATTTACTGTACTGAACATCACTAGTCATTATGGTGATATTGAGAAGCATTATAACCTTGTCTTTGTCTTCTTTCACTCTGCATTTTCCTCTCATTCCTTTTTTAACCTCTGGATATTTTTTCACTTCCTCATTCATTTTCACTTATTCTTCATCACCCTCCTCCTGAATCACATCCATGCTCTCTCCCCTTCATTAAATCCCCATCCACTATTATTTCCACTGTCTCCTTTTATTCCACACACACACACACACACTCTTTGGCACTTCCTTCCTTTCCATCCATCTTTAGGACAAAGAGGTGAACCTGGAACAGGTCCACCAGCGTTTGAACAGCCTCCTGGACGAAGACTTAGCCCACAAGCAGCTGCCAGGCCAGTCTATCGAGATCTCTGCCCTGGACATTGGCAGGATGCAGCCCAGCCAGTCCCTGGAGGCCTTGTCTGTTCGGGACTACCCAGCACACCGGGGGCCACCCCCACTTTCTGTGACCACCTTCCTCCAGGAGAGTCATGTGGCAGGAAGGACACTAGGCGCGTCCGCTGGCAGGACCTTACCCCTGCCCCTCAGCAGTGCTACAATGCCCTCTATCCGATGCAAACACAGGGCACCCAACGGAGGGCTTTTCCGTCAGAGCCCAGTCAAGACACCCATGCCAATGTCCTACCAACCAGTGCCAGGAGGACCCATCCCAGAAGTCAATGACCCCAGCCACGGGACCTCCATCTGAGCATGGCAAACACTCAAAGACACTCCAGCTCAAAGTGTGGAGAGCTTATACAGAGTGCCGACATCATGAGGAGATATAAATAAAACAATAAAAAAGAAAAGATTTTTATTACCAGTGATGAATTCAGTGAAATTACACTTCTTCACTGAGACTGTAATGTACATATTTGTAAGTACAAAGAGAGAAGCGACATTAAAAAAAAGTGTATTTTGAATATTCAACCGTTGAGTTTAAAAAATATAAAAGTATTAAAAAACGACTGTTCGAATGGCTTTGTAAATTTTGTTCTAAATGAATAAAGGTGACACTTCCTTGTGGTTGTTTTCTAAGTGCCAAATTCAAAGATGTTTTCTTTCAAAATCAAGATTAACTGAATGTACTGTGAGAACTCATGATAAAGACATTTCACACTTCAACACAATGGAAAAGTTGATTTTGTTTCATATGAAAAATAAAAATCATAACACTAAAGCAGCCAGATGTTTGCTTGAATACATGTTGCCGCTTCGCATCACAAACTGAGAACCCATTTCCAGAATGATAGTAATTTTTCTCCACTTGAGTTGATGAATAGATTTATACTTTGAAAAAGGAGAAATGATGAAAGTTACATTAAAGAGTTGTTTTTTGTTTGTTTTTTTACAGGTGTATCATCAGCATCTAATTGCTTTTTAACTGCAATTACAAGACAAAGTTTCACCGATGAACTACAGGATTAGTCAGAATAAACTAGAATGTGTTTTTTACTACAGAGACAACCTTCATTATGGAGAAAATAGTGGTTGAAATGGAATTTATACTTTTGCACTAATATCTTCATATCTGCAATGTGATCACATATTATGATTGCTTCTTTGAAGGGCTGGTATTCTGTCCAGGATCCCACCTAATCTTAGCTGGGGCAGACTCTATATAGTGAAGCATTTTTATTCTACGGTTTTATTTCTTCAACAGAGAAGACGTAACTAAAACTTTTGCTTTAATTTTTCGTAGACTTTCTTCCCCACAAGTCAAGCGAGTACAAAGACAAATGATAGAATCACCTTGTCATTTCCAATGCAAAGCAACTCCAGCAGTAGCTCCAATATGCAAATAAGTCTGCAGTTGAAACAGAGTACTCGCAGATTTTAACAAGCTGTTGCATCCTGCTGATTGGCAGGAAACACGGTTCCAAGCAATAGTCAGTGAAAATAAAGAAATATATAAAATTCTTCTCAAAAGGTAATTGGATGACGTGTGGTAAAACATGCTGATTGTACTCAGCCATGTCAGTGTTTTTCCCCACATACTAAATTAGGGGTTTCCAAAGTCTGTCCTGCACTGCGGGTTTGGGATGCTTCTTGTCGCAGCACACCTCCATCAGATTTGTGAATCAACATGCTTGGACGGCAATTGACAGCAAGCTCTCAAGGAGAGCCATTTAATTTGTATCAGGTATCTTGGACACCACTGTAGTAAATAGCCAGTTTGGGAAGATTTCCACATTAAGATACAACCAAATAAAACATGCACTGATAAAACAGATGGGGAGCAAAAGGAGTCAAGGTTTAGGACTGAACCCTTAAACCACCTGAAAGCCTATTTGCATCCATAGAAGCTGAATCTAATCAAGGCAGATTTAACCAAAGGAGTTAAAAACTTGTTTTTAAAGATTGCATAACAGATTTATAGATTGCATAACAGTGATGTTTAACAGACAAAGCTATGATTGCTTTTTAGACAACTTAGAGTTTAAACAAGGCTCATTTAAGTCACATATTGCCATTTCAGCATACTGCTGACTGAAATGCACACAATGCTCTCGTGTTCATAAGGGACTTCCATGCACAGCTGACACTTTTCTCATGCACATAAGAAACCAATGTAGATGTTTTCATTATTATTTTATTTTCAGGCTCTGTTAAAATGTTAACCTAAACACTTGAATGGAAAAAACAAGGTTACGTTGAGTTAAAGAGAAACGCACATGGACTCGACATGACTGGATGAAAGCAATAAAGGAGCAGAGGAGAGGACAGGCAACACCCGGTGCAGTAAATGCACTGGCTGCTTGGATTTGTTATATGTGTAACTTATAGAGTTTAGAAAATCTCAATGTATTATTTTTGGTACATATTACTAAGTTGTAATGAATGAAAATAAAAGTAGAAGTTTGTAACTCTGTATGTACACACTCACCAGCTACTTTAATGGATACACCTGTTCTATTGAGTCTTAATGTAAAAATCACAAAGCAGCAGCTAAATGCAATGCTGTTTGTTGACATCCTCAAGACAAAAGGACTGAAGTTCAAATCAAGCATTAAACTGGGAAAAAAATGAGCATTTACGTGGCTTTGAATGTGGCATGGTTGATGTCAGAAACTGCGGATCTGCAGGGATTTACATACACAACTGTTGCTACGGTTTATACAGAAAGGTCTGAAAAGGAAAAATATTCAGTGGGTGACGCTTGTCCATAACACAGTGATCAAACAACAGAATGTGTTCAGTGGGAGGCTTGTTCAGGTTCAATGTAGGACTGAGAGGTACAGAAGATCATTCC
Source organism: Pseudomugil tenellus (assembly GCA_037177515.1). Lineage (NCBI taxonomy): Eukaryota > Metazoa > Chordata > Actinopteri > Atheriniformes > Pseudomugilidae > Pseudomugil > Pseudomugil tenellus. The sequence continues at coordinate 18,797,588 of JBAMHX010000018.1, read as the reverse complement.
TTCCAGCAGCCATCAGCATCAAGAACAAGACCATTTGATTGTTTTCTTTTCTTATTATTATTGTTACAAAAAAGCTACTATGATTTGAATTTCCCTGAAAAAGGATAAATAAAATATTTTTCATTTCATTTTTTCATTTCAAACCATTTTTAACTGTCTTGACTCATTTCACTTTAACTTTAAACCATTTGTGCAGCATTTAAGTTTGTGATTAAAACAAATGATTACATTCTTGATCATTTCAGTTTTCTTTCACATGTCAATAAATAAATTTCACACTGCTGTTCTGCAATAACAGATTATTTTCTAGTATTCTCATTATATTTTTTGGGTCCCTAAGTACCAACTTAATTTTTTAAAAATTTGTTGACCATGTACTTCAGTTAAATCTGGCCATCTTTTAATGCACATGTGTAAAACTCAAGGCCCGCATGCCACATCTGGCCCAGCGTCCAATTATATCTGGCTCATGAGATCATTTTAGATTATTGTTAATAAGGGCCCAGTGATATGAAGCACTGAAAACACAATAAACTACAGATTCCATAAGCCAGTGCTTCTGTTACCTTGCTGAATGCTTCCCAAGTCAATCAAGTCTGGATTTTGTTGCTGCAGGTTAGTGTGAAGCTAGCCCATGAGGATGAGCAACATCTTTTTGTTATCTGCTAAATTGAAGCCTGAGTAGAAATACGGCTGATCAGGTTTGTGAGATGGACTCTGAGTTAGGAACACAGCTGAATGAAAGAAGCAAAGACTTTATTGTATACACACATGCTGTGATTTAAAGTGCTTACATGACCGACATTGCACAGCAGGTCATCTTCATCCGTGGAGTAGACAACAATTAGCTTCTTAGAGGAAATAATTAGATTAAATTGATGTACAACAACTGGAAAAAGACCAAATTTTAAAAGTATATGTCAAAGTGTAACCGACGTGAAACTGGGTGAACTTATTGGACTTCCAGCTGATGGAGCCCCGGCTGTATGCAGTGAAACGACTTGTAAAATGACAATAAAGGAAGACTCCACTGTTTAACTGTTTTGTAGGATGAAAAGTGGAAATCTTTGTTGGTGTTTCTGGCTGATGTTACAGCTCTTCTTCTCATTGCCTTGAACCTCCAGCTCCAGGGACGTGAGCGCATGATCACTGACATGTATAATGCAGTGAAGGCATTTCAAGTGAAGCTGCTTTTATGTGAGACACAAATGCAACAGTACAACTTGCATTACGTCCCCTGATGCCAAGTAATGCTGAACCAAATGGGCATTTCCGGCCCTGGAGGGCCTCAGTCCTGCAAGAGTGAGGTGTTTCTCTGCTGCAACACACCTGACTCACATCAGACTTAATTAACAGACTTGTGCAGAGTTTGACATCAAACTTTACACAACTCTGCTAATTCCCCGTTGATTTGAGTTTAATAATTTGAATTTAATAATTCCCAAATGCATACGTGCGACTCAAACCTTGTTGGTAGCACATGTCTGGGTGAGAAGCTCTTCTTAGTGATGAAGATGAACAAAACAGCACAAATGAGTCTCACTGATGACCACCTGCAGTCCATCGTAAAAATCTCCAACACAGGACCTCAGATAAAACATAACAGAACTTGTTGCTAAAAAAAGATGGCAAGCATCCAGCTGATAAAATGACATAAGATTAAAGAAATATGAATGTTCTGATTGGTTATTTGATCTTTTACTCAAAGAAAAGCATGTCACGTATTTTATTTATTTTTGTTCATATGTCTTGCTTGCATAATTTTGACAGGATATATTTTTACAGAGGGCTGCATGATGGGCCAGTGATTAGCACTGTGGCACAGTGAGAAAGCCGCTGATTCAAATCTCAGCGCAGACGGTGGACTTTCTGTGTGTAGTTTGCAAGTTGTCCCCGTGTTAGTGTGAGTTCTCTTTGGGTACCCTGGCTTTCTTCCACTGTCCAACAAAATGCATTTTAGGTTGATTGGTGAATCTAAATTGTCCCAAGTAGTAAATATGTGTGCGTCGGTTTTTTTGTCTGCTTGCTCGTCTCTCTATATTGCCCTGTGATGGAATGATGATCCGTCCAGGGTGTACCCTACCTCTCACCCAGTCACTGCTGGGATAGGCTCCAGTTACCTGTGACCCCGAAATGGATGACACGGTGAAGAAAATGGATGGACAGATATTTTTTAAGGAGTGCAAAATATCTAAAGTTTATTTTTATTCATTCCAATCATTTTCCTGTTTTATTCATATTTATGTTTAACATTTACTTTTAGTGTGTTCATTAAATGTTGACCCCCAACTTAAAGTGTATTTTGGTTTTCTTTTGTTTTTTTTTTTTTAAGTGTGTTTTGAAATTTGGCCCCTGTGCAATTGAGTTTGATACCCCTGTTCTAATGACTACTCCCAGGAGGATCATGCTCTATAATTGTGTCCCAATTCAAGATCTGTACACCTCGAGGTGCGGATACCTCAGCTACTTACATCATAGTAGCATACTATACCAAGTATTATCCCAATTCAAAGTGTCCTTTAAATCTTTTGGCATAAAAATGTAGCTACAATATGTACCATATATATATATATATATATATATATATATATATATATACATACAGACACACATATACACACATTTGTTCAGCCTTGTGTCCTATCACAATAAATACATTTAATCACATGGGGTTTACCAGATTTATTTTTTGCAGACGTTACCATTAGTTTGACAGGATGTGCTCTCAGTCAGAGGAGAGCTGTCTGGGCCGCCTCCTCTGCAAGATTGTAATTTAGTAACACAGATTAAAAAAAAGGAAATAAATTGAAAATGACTGGCTCCATGTTTTATGGAACAGGAGATTCATCACAGAAGTACAGCCAGTGGTTTCAGAGGCAATAGGAAAACTAGGCAAACCCTTGGGGTCCTAAGAAAGAACAAAGCCTCTAAGGGCCAAAAATGTTTAAATCAAGACAGATGAGTGACAGTGGCAGTGACTGGCTACTACAGAACTCCCTATGGGGACCTCTCTTTTACTTCACTTATTAATCCCAGAGGGAAATTTAAATTCTGTAGTAATTTGGTTCAACTGGTCTTTTAGACACTGGAAGAAGGTAGGATGTTTTCCACATCACCAGAATTATTTTCTGACTCAGACTGGTGTTGAAGAGGTGCTGGTGAATCGGATATTGTTGTCTTGAGCAGGTCTTGAGAACTTTGTGATTGACACCATCTGGACCTGCAGCCTTAATAAGTGTTCTGGTTAAGTTTCATCAGTTGTTTCATGACTTGACAGGAGACAGACTGTAGGTAGTGGGGGTTTCAGGAAGTCCTGATGTGGAGGGAGACAAGGTTGCATTCATGTCCTTGACTGAGTTGCAAGGTGACAGAGTCCAGTTTAGCAAATCTCAATGTATTATTTTTGGTACATATTACTAAGTTGGAATGAATAAAAATAAAATTAGAAGTTTGTTAATCTGTATGTACACACTCACCAACTACTTTAATGGATACACCTGTTCTATTGTGTCTTAATGTAAAAATCACAAGGCAGCAGCTAAATGCAATGCTGCTTGTTGACATCCTCAAGACAACAGGCTGAAGTTCAAAACAAGCATTAAACTGGGAAAAAATGAGCATTTACGTGGCTTTGAATGTGGCATGGTTGATGTCAGAAACTGCGGATTCTGCAGGGATTCACATACACACCCGTTGCTACGGTTTATACAGAAAGGTCTGAAAAGGAAAACTATCCATTGGATGATACTTGTGTGAAAACAAATGTGAGAGGGTCAGAGGGAATGAGCTAACTGGTTGGAGATGCTAGAAAGGCAACTGTTACTCAGACAGACACTAGTTACAACCAAGGTATGTAGAATACCATCTCTGCACAACACACCACTGTAGCAGATGGACACAACATCGCACCAGGTATCACATCTGTCAACAGATGAGTCTACAACTGAGACAGATTCACCAAAATTGGACAACAGAAGATGGAGAAAAAAATGGGATTTTCTTTAATCCTTTGAGTTCAACTTTTAGCCATTTTCCTCACAATAAACAAAATTTTGAACTTTCAATACTTCACTTTTGACTTCAGCATTATAATCATATCATCGGAGGCTTTAAAATTAGTTGAAAGCATTTGTCTTGACTCGTTTCACTTTTTCACACGAGAGCTGTAGCTTCATGGGGCTAGCATGTAAGCTCATTTTAGCTTGCAGTAACATCTCCAGGATGACACACACACACACACATTATATATATA
>JBAMHX010000018.1:18744072-18766190 GCA_037177515.1 Pseudomugil tenellus | reverse complement strand
TGAAACGTGCTAAATATAGGCGCAGTTTCTACCAGCAAAATTACTTTCAGGTTTGATAAATCGCTTTGCGTGTGCTACAATCATATATTTACATGTTCTCCTCCCACTCCACGCAAAAATGCATGTTGCCCCAATTTACATATTAATTGAGGCAAATGTACTAATTCAAGGAGGAGGCGCAATTTGACACCTTTGGAAGATGCAAACCCTTTAACTCACTGTTAGTAGATCAGTTTGTACTTTTTTTTAGCATGTGCAGTGGGTTTACATGTGTTTTAGTAGACGCAAACCTTTAGTAAATCTGGCCCTTAGAGTATTAAAGGCGTTTGTGTGTTGGAGCGTAGCAACAGAGAAATGTATAGTAAAAAATAGCTTGTGTTTGTGAGTCTAAACACAGAAATGCAACATTAACCACTGATCTCAGACCAGTTGAGGCTCAAAACACATGTCCCTTTTGTCATTCTCATGTAAAAAAAATAATGGTATGTTCAAGTTAACAAAATGGTTTGGTTCTCAGAAAACCAGTGGGATTCACTGACACATACCGTGTTCATGGAAGTGTCAGCTGAAGTCCCAACTCACAGCTTTATGAACAGTTTTTCACATCTTCACAAGCTTAAATGGAGATCTTAACACATCTTCTGTCCTTTCTACCTGACATCTACAGTGCTCACTGAGAAATGTAGAAATCACTGAACAAACAAATGTCAACAGAAGAATTCACCATAGCGCTAAACCATGTATGCCCTCTCTTTGTCAAATAAAACATTTCACTGAGTGGCATGTAATCTGACTCACTTCATTTTGATCTGTTCATTTCATTGTGATTCTAGGAGTCACCTGGCTATTCAACTGGTGCCCACAAGGCCAGAAGCAGCCCATCGGTCTATTTAACCTGGCCCACTGCCCATATACTCATAAACTTTTAATAATTTAATAGCAATTTAACTGTAAACTGTAACTGTATTTACTTCAGCTTTTCTATGTGTGTGCTATTGTCCTATCTTTATGTTGTTGTTATTTTTTTGCTTTCTTGTATCTGTACCTGCCTAGGGACTGCGGATGCAAACTAGCTTTGTAGCTATCATCCGGCATATTTACATTTGTTCATTTGTTCAAATATTCATTAATGTGCATTGTCCCTATATCAAATAAATAAATTAATTAAATAAATAAAATGTAAACACTCCACTTTGTGACATTTTAGTGACGTTACATGGCTCTGCCAAAGACAAAGTTATAATGAGGCAACTTAAAGAGCACATAAAATATCTGTTCTTGTTGATTAGTTCTTGTGGACTAAAGAAGTCCACAAGAACTAATATAGTTTATATTAAAGTAAAATGAAAATACAATAAATATGAAAATGGGCATAAATATGAAAAAATTAACAACATTAATACATAAAGTCCCGTCTCTGATCCCCGTTCTCTTTGCAAAGTCAGAACTGAACAATGTATCAAACACCAAAGTGTTTTAAGCCAAGTAGGCTACTTGCTCCACTACAGTATGAGCTGCTCAGGCAGGCAAGAGTACTTTATTTATGTATTTATCTATTTTTAGATCAGTGGGGGTGGGTTGGTGTATTTTTGTTAAAATATTGTCATTTAACCAGGTACTCTGTGGCATTTACACTTTCTTATTCATTTCTTTTTTCAAAAGCACATTTTTTTAAAGAAATTAAAATGTTAAGGGTGCGGGGAATCAGTTTGGGGGGTTCAGGAACCCATAGACATATGCACGAAAATATCCAAGATATTTTATCTAGTGAACATCAAACGATAGTCCTCTGACAGAAAAATAACAAAATTCAGTGTACTTAAAAAGGATGTTCCATCAAAATTAGGTTTGCATTTTATTTATATTATCCCAAAAAGACTACACGAAAATCCTTGCTGGACGGCAATGCAGATCCATTACACCCAGTTGAGAACCTTGTTGTGGGAATCAAAAACTGACATCATAAATGTTTGTTAGCAAAAATATTATTTTTCAAAACCACAATGTCACACTAACTAACAGACCTCTGGCATATATTTTACTGGAACTAGGAAAGACAGTTCAGTGCAACCTCATACTGTGTTGCAGTCAAAAAGCACCTGACCTTAAAACAAAATGTGGGGATGTGATTAAACGTTTTAGACATGCTCTGGTAGTCCGCAGGGTAGAAGAACAAACAGGAACAACAACTTGGAAATATGAAGTGAAAAAAGTGTGTATTTTATTTTATTTATTCTTTATTAAGGGCTGCACGGTGGCAAGGTGGTTAGCACTGTAGCCTCACAGCAAGCAGGTTGCCAGTTCAATCCCCGGCTTGGGCGGTGGCCTATCTGTGTGGGGTTTGCATGTTCTCCCTGTGTTAATGTGGGTTCTCACTGGGTTCTCTACCTTCCTCCCACAGTCCAAAGACATGCACCTTGGTGATAGGCTGATTGGGGACTCTAAATTGCCCCTAGGAGTGAGTGTGCGTGATTGTTCGTCTAAGTGTGTGCCCCTGTGTTAGACTGGCGACCTGTCCAGGATGTACCCCGCCTCTCGCTCATTGTCAGCTGGGATTAGCTCCAGCCCCCCTGCGACCCCGTTCGGCAATAAGCAGTAGAAAATGGATGGTTGGATATTCTTTATTAATTTTAAATCACTTTTTACCTTTTTCAGGTCCAAGAAGAAATTTTATTTTTCATTTTATTCTAGTAGGCTATATGTTTTCCTAAAAGTTAAGGTTAGACTAAGAGCAACAGTGTATTTAAGCGTTGATTGGTAAATATCACAATTTTTCTGGTGTGTGTTGAAGTGCTCAAGTTATCCTTGTGATGAAAACTTTAGTTCTCTGAGGATTTTCAGGATTTGGGTCAAGACTCTCTTACTATGCAGACTGGTTTAATACAGTTCACTCTTTCCTTTTCAGCTATTCTTTTGTGGATGTGATTCACTTCATTGCTCTGCTGAAAGGCCAAAGACCTTCACCTTAATCCTAATTTCCCCTCACATAGTAACAATTTTCTCCAAAAAGTCCTGACAATCTTTAGATGCCATTGTTTTTCTGATGTAATAAATACCACAAATAAATAAACAAATTCCTCTCAGGCACGTTGAATCCCCGTGTTGTTGAATTAAAATTAATTTGCCTTGCCTCAAACTCATCAGACATTTATTCAAAGTCTTGCACTGTTCATTAGATTCCTTTTCAATATTGTTTTCCAAGACATGAAGTTCATCATTTCAGACTCATAGTCTATGCAAATATAAAGCATTGAAAAGCTTAGCCACCAAAACATCTTCACTATATTTCTAAATAAGTATACAAAATGTTCAAACTTACAAATAAACCCAGACTCCTCACCAAGCTAATCCCTGAACTCAGTTACGTCCTTTAAGATTTTTAGAGGTCTTCAAATGCTGTATTAATAGTTGTAATGATAATGTGTTCTGTTCCTGAGCTGCCCATCAAATAGTTGGTTCAATCAGATTTGATCAGTTTGTCCATGTGGAAGTCTCTGACACATACAAAACCTTAAAATCAAGGTGGACTGGCACAACATGAACAATTTTACTCTTTCTCTAGTAACCAGATACACATGCACAGAACTCAGAAAGTTTGATTGAAAAACACAAACTTATTTTGAAAACTTAAAAAATAAAATCCCACCAAATGCCTACAATATTATATGTTCTACTGGCACAGACATTATAGTTGACAATTCTCAGCCCTTATGTTTTTCAGTTAAACATCGTTTCCTCTGAGAACAGGAGTTTAATGAGATGAAGAAGCCATCTTGCCCACATAGGCAAGTTGTCATGTCTACATGAAACAATCACATTTATGGCATGGATGTTTTCTCTGCTCCTGCTTTGAAATCTAATTACTTTTTTTTTTTACTTTGTCACAGAAATAAGTTAGTTTTACCTCAACACAAAGTTCTCATTTTGGTGAAATGGTAAATGGACTTTTTCCTATGTAGTGGTGTTTATTTTTATAGTATGTTTCAGTCATTAAATTAAAGAACCTATTTTTACCAACTAACTAATCTACTAAATGTATTTATTTATAAAAATGGAACCAATAAGAAATGCAGGACTCTTGTTAGTGATTTGTATTTAAAAGTTGAGTCTGTAAATCAGAAAATTTGTAGCTGAGCTGATTTGGTGTAAATCGGCTAAAAACTCAAGCCATCAGAGCTACAGGTGGTGGACAATGTTAGAACAAAGTTTTATTGCCCAAAACTAAACATAAACCATGGATGGAAATAATGATTGTGACACAAAGCAAAATACTAGTATTTGCAACATAGTTTGATTAAATGCTTCTACCCTAACATCAATCAGTTAGTCAGAATTTGTTTTCTCATTTTTTCACAAATCTATGTGCCACCTTTCAGCCATCTTGACCAGAATGTCATCAGATCAATAGTTGTTTCCAAATAGCAACATCAACTGACCTAATTAACAGATTTCATTTCCTGAAGAAAAAAAAAAAGGAAAAATAGCAAAGTAGCCAACAGTCAGTAGGCTCTACTAAATAGAGATATTTGCATTATTATAGTACAGTATTCATAATACATAGAGGTTAAAATGTAGAGTGCTTTTGTGCAAAAGCTGCACAAAAAGACAATGGGCTTGTTTCACAGTAGTAACCCTAAATAAAGGTTAATTCCGGTTTAAAGATATAAAAAAATAACCACGTAAACAACTAATTCCAAATGAAAACAATAATTCAAAATTAAATTTAATTCTGAAGTATGTGGCTGGTTTATTCTCATTTTCATTCCAAACCAATGAATTCTTCTATCAAGTAAGCTTTCATTCTGCTCTAAATTAATCCGGTCCTTCTGCTCATGCTCGTTACCTTATCACATTCTGATGTGACACATGCACAGTCTTCTGCCTCCCATCTTCGATACTCTGTTTTTCTTCTCCTTCTCAGCTGCTGAAAAATGTGAAGTAATATATTTGTGTCGAGCTAGAACTTCAAAAATATAATCAAAATCTAAATAAAAACATTTATGGTGTTTTTTTCATAGCCAATGATACGAGAAGGAGGACGTGTTTTGTGTATTTCTGATATACGTAAGTGTATCACGTCCGAATTGAAAGAAAGTAAATAAAAATGTTGACATGCAAACATCAATTCGGAATGAATAATTTTATGTAAAATAGAAGAATACTTTAATTGGGAACACTTTAATTCAGAATTATTATTCCATATTGAAAAACATCATGTTACCGTACCCAGTTAGTCTTATATGCCTCATGTTTTTATGATGGAATTGGAGGAGAAACTGGTTGTGTTATTTTTTTCTTCTAATCTTCTATGGTCTAGATATGCGATGATCCTTTCTATTTTAAAACCTGGACAATACCGACGTAAATATTTTAAACAAATTACTTAGCTTTCACTGAACCATTTTATTATTTTCATATTGTTTCATATTACACCATTTTATTACAAAGATGTAGATATTTGAGAATCTAAAAGTACAGATGTTTCAGAAGTATCTCTCCAAAAGAACAGAGCTGAATTTTTTCAATGTTTTATCCATGTGCCAGATAGGGGTCTCTACAGAACAAGATACATAATACATCACAAGAAAAATTATAACACTAATTAAATATGATAAGGACATATTTTTTTGCAATACCGCTTATTAGATGAGACTATATTTTCACACTTTTAAGCAAAAGAAAATATGTATTTAAAAGGAGGACAGTGTGTTGCAAGAAGAAATTCAGCGGCTTGTCAGAGAACTCCTCCGAGTTGCCAGAAAGCAATTTTTATGTGTGGACATAAAGCGACCATAAAGGGGCTGTGTAAGTAACACGAATAGCCTTTTAATGTGATTACATTTACCTTTTCACGTTCCATTAACCTTTTACAGATTTCTTCTAGCCATTTGGGGATAAAAGGAACCATTAAATTAAATTCATATGATTTATCATATATGTTATGTTGATACACATATATGATGTAGAAACATGACAGTTCAACAGGTTACAGTTACACAGAATTTAGTGTTATAATGCAGGTGACCAAAAATGTGATGTCTTTCATATGAGGACGCTAGGAGTCAGGAGGTTAAACATTTCATGTTATATCATAAGGCTTTCATTTATATGGTTAATCATGGCTAAAAGCATAATTTTATCTATGAATTACCTTGTGAACCATGTCAGATTCTAATTCTAATTATGTATTTTAATATGCTGCGATGACTAGCGACCTTCCCAGGGCGTACCCTGCCTCTTGCCTGCTTATTGCTGGGATAGGCTCTCCTTACATACACACTGGCCAAAACAGCGTTTTTGGGTCTTACTTTGCTAACTTTGCAATTCTCAACCCATCACATCCAATTGGTTTTTGTTTTTTAAAAAAAGCAAATAAAAAACACAAGAGTATATTCTTGTGATACAGGGTTACTTTGAACACATTCAATTTTTGTGAGCAACGGGCAGAATAAAAAATAAAGTCCATTACCAAATCCCAACTTGTGCAACTGACTAGCTTAAACCCAAAATGTGCTCAGTTAAGTAAAATAAGAAAAAGCTGCTACAATGTAAGAGATGCAAGCTGAGAAGTCCAGTCAGTAAACATTTTCTGAGAAAGGAACTGATCAAGCTCATGAAGCTGAAGTTTGTTTTTTTTTAACACAATCCAGACAACTTTGAAAAACTGTCCTATTGTGAACCTTAAATTTAGTTTTGTGCATGAGTGGCAACCCTTTTTGTGTCGCAAAAAGATCTGCACCTCCACAACCAGGCCAGGAAAACTTAGTGATGTAATGTTTACACCTAAAAACTGTGGGGCTCGTATCGCATCCCAAAAAAATTATGGCTGGATATTGATTAAATATTTGTAAAATTTCAGAAAAGGAATAAAGAACCAAAAACAAACAAAAAAAAAGAGTTAAAGTTTGAGCGTGCTTTGAACACCATCTGGATCCAGGAATTTTTAAAGGATTCTTTATTATGATGACGTTAAAGTTCTGATGGTAAATTTATCTTTAACTTAAATGAATCCACACAAGACTGGCACCTAAAAAAATCAAATAAAAATTGTAATGCTTGACAGAGGTCTATGGCTCTCTGAGTGCTTTCCACCTTAGATAAGAGAATAATTGTAGATACTGACCTCCTTGTAATGATGTTTAATTGCATTTTTATCCACTGGCACAGCAACAATCTGCAATGTGCAACTTATATATTTATATTTCTCTATTAAAAATAAACTGTTTACTAATACTAAATTAATGTGAATAATTTGACTGCTTTCAGGCCAATAGTGTTATAAAAATGAACAGTGCTACAAAAATAGTTAATTCCTTGACAATTCTCCAATAAATAAATAAATAAATCAAATTTAAAATTCATATATAAATGGCTCAATATCATCGTACTGTCTTCTTCAGCTTATCTGGGGTCGGGTTGCGGGATGGGCAGCCTAAGGGAAAGGAAAGCCCAGACTTCCCTCTCCCCAGCCACATTTGCCAGCTCATTGAGAGGGATCCCTTAGGCGTTCCCAGGCCAGCTGGGAGAGATAATCTCTCCAGCGTGTCCTGGATTTCCACCAGGGTCTCCAGCCGCAGAGACGTCCCAGGAACATCTCACTAGAGAGGCGTCCAGGAGTCATTCCAACCAGATGCCTGAGCCGCTTAAGCTGTCTCCTCTCCATGTGAAGGAGCAGCGGCTCTACTCTCAGTCCCTCAGTGAGCTTCTCACCTTATCTTTAAGGAAGAGCCTGGTGTAACAATGGTGGGAGCCAAAAGGAAGGTTAACAGGATTTTTGGAAGATAATGCTGGATGAACTGAACCTGTAGGGAAGGTGAAGGAGTCCAGGAGGGATGCAGGGACGAGGAGCAGGAAGGCAGGCTGTGGGGTATCCAGGAGACCAGGGAAGGCAGGAGCAGCAGGAACAAGCATGGGTGTATCTACATTAATTAATTCATTCAATGTCTGACAAAGGAAAGACTGATGAGCTAAGGGATATAAAGCTGCGAGGGAATCAGGAACAGATGCAGATGATTGGGGTAATGAGTCTGGTGGCAGGTGATTGTGATGAAAGTCTGCAGCAGGGCATGACACCCGGCCATCCTGCGGAAGAAAGACAATATTTGCAATCTCATTCTTTCAGTCACTCGTGAGGGTGAGGGTAGGAGCAAAGATTGGCCAGTAAATCGAGAGCTTTGCCTTCTGGCTCAGCTCCTTCTTTACCATGACAGACTGGCACAAAGTCTGCATTACTGCAGATGCTGCCCTGATCCGCTTGTCAATCTCACGCTCCATCCTTCTCTCACTCGTGAACAAGACTCTGAGATAATTGAACTCCTCGACCACTCCACCCTTTTCCGGCTGAGGATCATGGTTTAGAGGTGCTAATTCTCATCCCAGCCTCTTCACAAAGCCAACAGAACCACATCATCTGCAAAAAGCAGACACGATTCTGAGGTTACCAAAGAGGTCACCCGAGGGACACGGTCAAACGCCTTCTCCAAGTCCACAAAACACATGTATCACCCCCAGAGCCTTGCTACCGAGGAGATTTTTAACCACCTCAGCAACCTCAGACCCAGAGATGGGAGAACCCACCCTGGAGTCCCCGAGCTATGCTTCCTCCTTGGAAGGCATGTTGGTAGCATTTAGGAAGTCTTCAAAATATTCCCCTTACCTACTAACCACAACCTCTCGAATCGAGGTCAGTAGCCCCCCATCCCCCACTGTAGACAGTGTTGATGGAGCACTGCTTCCCCCTCATCAACCGCCGGATGGTGGATCAGAATCTGCTTTAAGCTATCCGAAAGTCATTCTCCATGGCCTCAGCAAATTCCTCCCATGTTTCTGCCTCGGCGACTGCCAAAGGCGAGTTCCACTTAGCCTGTCAATACCTGTCAGATGCTTCGGGAGTCCCGCAGGCCAGGAAGGCTCTGTAAGACTCCTTCTTCAGATGGAGGGCCCAATTTTTAATAAAAAAAAAAAAAAAAAAACAGTTTCTTCTCCCATTAAAAAGCTGAATAGATAGTCTCCACACTGAGCTGCAGATCCACCACCTCAATCAGACCATCAATCATTATCCATTCTACCTGCCAATCATCCCTGTCAGGAACTCCATCATCCATTGGATTTATCACACAGCACCTCCTCCTTCTGGACCAACTACTCATACAGGAATAAAAAGGAAGAGGATTCCGGCATTCGGGGCAGCTGTGGTTTCTGATCATTGTCTGCCCTGGGATTGTGGTTGCTGGCTTGGCTTTTGTGATTTTGGAAAAACTTGAAAATTGGTGAACTTACATTAGTAGAATACCCTTGTTGAGGTTGAAGAAAGAAGTTCTCACATTTTGTGTAGTAGACATTTTGAGTTTTATAGATTTTGTATATAGATGTTTTATAGACTTTTTTTGGTTCTGGTTTTTTGTACTTAACTTTAATTGTAAATTTAATTTAGTGTTATTCGCTTAGGGCACGTTTTACTGTTTTGAGAACCTTTAAAATGGGAATAAATCAGCCATTTACTCTGGAAATTAGGTTTTCTTTAGAATTGTTATTGTCATTTGGAACAAAAAAAGCACTCTGAAAGTGCAGACCAAGCCAGACAGTTCTGCATGACACACAATTTTGTATGACATAACACATTCCTACTATTTATGAAATAAAGCATGATGGACTCAGTTTAACCGGCTAAATAAATGTTTGTTGGTTTATTGTTCTCTTTAAAATGTCCATAAGTGCATCAACTATCATGTTATGTTACGATCCTCACATGACTGAGCAAACCACGGCAGTGCTTTGCTCTGAAATGCTCCTGGTATGACAGGGTGCCAGGTGGAGAGCTCGGCATAGCCCCTCCACTAAGCTTCAGCGTTGGGTGTTACCAAGGGGTAAGGTATTTCTTATGGTCTATGAACTGGAGAAAAAGCTGCAAATAAAAACATAGCTGGGTAGAGAAGGCTGTCACATATCACTTCATTTATGGTCCTTTTCACACATCTGTTTGAATGCTGGTGCCTATATTCCAGTAACTGTTGTGGAAACCCACTCTCCTTGTCATGGTGGGATAGGAGTTAATCATCCCGTTCCATAAAATGATCAACCTTTAGACAATGTTTTAGTTTTGGTCTAGGTACAAAATACAAATGCAACTCCCAGAAATAAAATACAAAAACAAAATAAAAAGGAATATCAGTAAGTTAGTTTTAATAATTTTTCAATATTTAAAACAAAGTGTACAAAAACATAAAATGTCTTGATTTATCAGACTTCAGCTGTAGGAACGATATTAACGTTTACATGAAAAAGCTGGGTCTCATTAGCATTTTAAGAGGTGTGACATTATCTGTAATCATCTGTCATTCCTGCAGTAATGTTAGTATCGGGACAGGGTTATAGCAAAATGCTATGTCTTAATGGTTTTCCATTAGAACACAATGAACATCTTTAAAAGAATATGTTTGATTAACAGCATTAATACAAGTATGGCAGCTGAAGCATCAATGACTGAAAATGAATGAAAACAGGGTGAAGGACTAATTAGGGAAATGGACAGTGTCCATAGCAGCTCACTACTCACTGCTCAACTCAGCTTTAAAAGAAAAGAAAGGGCAAGAAAAAAAAAGACTGGACAAGCTCTCTATTACAGAATCACCATGGCAACAGTGTTCTCTCCCAGTTTCCCTTGTTTATCTCTAGTATTTCAAATCTATAGTAAACATTTTCATTAACATGTTATTGTTAATTCAGTGCAACCCATTACTTTTGCATTTATTTGCTCACTGTTCCCATTAAAAGTCAGGAATAGACTTTTTAATTTGGAGAAAAATCCAAGGAAAAGAAATATTGAGACTTTAATACACAACAGTAGATTCAGATGGATAAATGGTGCAGCTATGCAATTGTAGTAACTAATAATTTATGTAGATGTAGGAGGCGGGGGGGAGTCTAGCATTTTATTTTTTGTGATCAATGCCAGTCCGCAACATGAATAGTGAAGTGAATTTACTTTTATACTTTACCTCTAAATGTTACTTATTTACATAATGATTTCTTCTTTTACTAATAAATTTTACATAATTATTTTATTGGTTCTGGAGGAACATTTAAAGAAATTAAAAAATAAAATCCTTTCCAAACATTGTAGAATAAACAATGAGCTACAACCCAGGTTTCATCAAAATAGAGATTTTGTATTTCTCTATGCAGCTCTAGAAGGAAAAGTAGGCCGGGGCCATCTGCAAATTGCTGTACTAAATGATAGCAGTATTAGCAGTTTCTGGTTTTAGAGAAAAGTACTGTTTCATTTATTCATTTAATCTGCATTACTAAGTCCAAATCAGGGTGGTGGAAAACTAGACACTACCCCAGCTATTGGGGCTGAGAGGCAGGTACAACCGGGACAGGTTGCCAGTCCATCACAGGACTACAGTAGTATTATGAAAAAAAAATCTTTATAAAAGCCACAAAAAAATGTGCCAGTGTAATAGTGTGGTCATTTTTGGCTTCCTCCCCAAAGTTTCAAAACCAATTAAAAACCATCTCAAGCATATGCATTGGTGCAAACATTTTGTGCAAAATATTAAAACTAAAAAAATGACCCTTTTAAACATGCTGTGTGTTTTTAGGTCTTTATCCCCTTTGAGTTGTGAATTTCTTACCCGGACAGTTTTTCAGCCATTCACACTTCAGATCATGTGTTAAAGCATCTCATATATCAGGTGAGCAGGTAAACAACTCGTAGGTGATAATGGAATACAAGTAAACAAAGACTATTATTACAGAAACCACAAAGAAACTTCCAAGGAGGAATTCAGGAAAGATCAGAAAATATCATGCTTTCAGAGAAAAATCATTTGCAATCAACTTAATCACCTTTATTACCATATCCTGCACTGAGATCTTCACAGTGTGCATTTCACTTTAAAGCTCCGTGAACATGCATTTCAATTTTGCATTAAATGAAAACTACATTTGGGCAATGTAAATTTCCCAATAAGAACTTGAATCAGGGAGTAAGCCTTTTAAAAAATTACAGATAAAAGAAAAAACGTAGTAGATTGCAATTCCTTTACCTCGAAACAGTATGGGAAGGTTGTAAACATGCTTTGTTTATTAAAAGGTTGTCTGCAGCCGCCTCAAGACTTGTAGACAATTGACAGAGAATGACAGGAAAAAGCAGCACTCCTTTAGTTCCTTATCACTTAATAGGTAAGCCCCATGTTAATTCAAAAATGAGATTTCATTTACTGCTACAGTGAACCAGAAGCAATGCTGGTAACATATACATTCGATCGATTTGTAATGCACATGAGCCTGAAAACTGAAAAAGCTTTCATCTCTTTAATGTTTTCATGTCACATTTTGCTGACTGAAGTAGTGATCCCCCAGGTAAACAAACACCATCCCATGTGTGTTTGTCCACAAAAGCGTTCAAAATCATCAAATAAACTCCAGCACAATCCAAGGTCATAGACCACAGTTGAGATAAAGTACTGAGGGAGGATTTGAGCTTAATGTTGAAATCCATTTGTAAATGTTACTTTGCCTCTTATGTTACTGTGTCACTGCCTTTACAACATAATTTAACACTTGGTCTCTTTTTAATCTTCCAAGTAAAAATAGAAAAAGAAAGCTTGTGTTTGGCCAGATAAGTAATTTGAGTCTGCAACTGTAAATTAAGCTTTACAAAGTGAAAAGATCTGAGAAATTCAAGTGTGTGGATTTGTAGAAAAGAGTTTGCATGACTGTAAAAAAAGATTTGTATTTGAACAAAAAAGTGAGGATCCAAAATCAAAAAGAAAATCTAAGCGATTTTGTAAGCATCTGTTTACAATAATCAACACAAAGTCATTCCAGTTTTAATGAGTATTCACTCATTAAAAGCTAGAAAAGGGGCACTTCAATTCATAAAAAAATAAAATTTCCTAAAAACATATTTTTGAAATATCTTATTAAGTTAAATGGCACCATTTTAAATGGTGAACAGCCAATTATAAAATTTAACTGCACAGTTTTGCAATTAAAAATATACAAAATCATTTCACACTATTTCACCTATAGTAGTAAATAAGACCAGTTTAAATTTTTTCTCGAAAGATCCTTTGCATAAGTTTATTTGTTTTGCACCTTTCATGTAAAAGACAATTCAAGGTGTTTTACATGAAAACATCCGAAGCATTATGTTGTGATGTTGTGAAGAAGAATTAAAAAACAGCAACAAATAGAAAAAATCATAAAAAAATCATTAATTAAATTAAAATCATTAAAAGCAGATAAAAATGACCGTGCAGGTTTTATTCATACCTGCTTGAGAAAAGAAATGTTTTATTTCAAAAGTTTCTACATGTGGTGAAAGTTATATCTCTACTAGCAGTTTGTTCCACTTAACAGCATAACAGCTAAATGCTGCTTCTCCATGTTTAGTCTGGACTCTGGTCTGGACTAGTTGACCTGAGTATTTGGATCTAAAAGCTCTGATTGGTTTATATTCTCTGAACATATCACAGATGTATCCTGGTCCTAAACCGTTGTGGGATTTATAAACAATCACCAGCATTTTAAAATTTATACTGTAATTGACTGGAAACCAGAGTAAAGATGTTAAAACTGGTGTGATGTGTTCAGATCTCTTAGTCCTTGTTAAAGCTCTAGCAGCAGCATCTGTATGAACTGAAGATTTTTAATGCTGTTCTTGGAAAGTCCTGTTAGAAGACCATTACAGAAATCCAGTCTACTGGAGATGAAAGCATGGATGACTTTCTCCTGGTCTTACTGGGAGACTAAATCTTTGATTCTGATGTTTCTGATGGTAAAAGAGCTTTTTAGTCACAGCTTTGATGTGGCTGCTGAAAGTCAGATCTTAGTCTATCAGCACTCCAAGTTTACAGACTTGATTGGTAGTTTTAAGACCCCGAGTCTCCCGGTGTTTACAGATGCTGACCCTCTTCTCTTTGCTACCAAACAAAATAATCTCAGTTTTACCTTAATTTAATTGTACAAACAATCTCATCCAGGTGTTTATTTGCTCCAAACAGTTACACAGCAGATTTATTGGACTGCAGTCATCCTATTGACAAAGACAAATGAAGTTGTGTTTCGTTGATCGAAATGGAGCATTACAAGTGGAACAAAAGAAGTCCAAGGACTGACCCCTGAGGTACTCCACCAGGACCTTACTTAGACATCGATGTTCGCGCATCCGTGGTGTTTTTACATACCAGCCAGCTCGTCTCCTCTAAATCTTTCATTTTATCCAGTTTTGCATCATTTAAAAGTGCAATCTTTTTAACACCAGCAAGTCTATGTGGTGATGAGCACTCATAGCAGCCTCATGCGGCTCCTCCCCCTCATTAGGAGGCACTTATGTAATGCACCTGCTCACCCACTTCTACCTGTTTGGTGGAAGCTGTTGGTTGTGGCAGATGCCCTCTGGATCCTGATCAGGCCCAGCAGTTGTTAGCTAGCTGCTAACGTTTACGGAGCGCTCAAATGGCAGCACTGTGTAAGTCTGGCAAATAAAGTAGCCGAACTGGAGGCACGGATACCCAGCCTGCACCAGATTCTAGAGGCTGAAATTATGATAGACACCATTATTGTCAGAGATTCTCAGCCGGAGTCTCGGGCACTGGATGTAGCAGTTTCCTATCGTGCAGTGTTAGGTGTCAGTGCCCCCGGCGAGCCTAATAATGTCTATGGCCGTACCACCGCTGAGGCCATTCCACAGGTTGCCGGCTCACATGATCCGTGGATCCAACACGGAGCTAAATCCAAGGTCTCAGTTAGGTCCACACCATGTCAACAGGAGTCTTGGTCTCTCATTGATCCACAGAGGACAAGGAGGAGTTTTCATTTCGCTGCACCTCCATCAAACAACTTCAATTCCAACAATAGATTTGATGTCCTGAGCTTAGAGGAATTCCCCGTCTTGGACTCTGAGTCTCGGCTCAGCAGCACACCGACAACGCAGGTTTTTCCCTCCCACCCGGCTCTTTGCAATGCGCCCGTTCCGAATTGTCATTCACTCCCGCCTCACAACGGTCCACCTGCTCTCCTGTCCGCACAGCTCCACCACCTCAACCCATTAAGATAAAACCCTCTATCATTGTCTCTCTCCACTCTGATAATTGGAGACTCGATTGTGAGAAATGTAAGATTGAGCTCCATAGTTAGAAATGTGGCATCAAATACATCAGGGATCATAGCAGTAGTTGAATAAGTCAGAGCTGGGCTGGGGACAAGGCAAAAGACAAGCCCATCATAGACCTACACGTTACTATTTTTAGCTGGAGCTTGGTGGCTTCAGGAGAGCGGAGTCTGACTCTGGGGACGAGTCCCAAGAGGACGGGTAAGAGGACCTCGAACCTTTTTCTGTCCTGCCGGCTACAAAGCCAGTGGCCATGGGTGGCTCCAGCAGCGGCTCTCCAAACCCGACTGCAACAGTGGACCTGCATGATGTCTGCAGAAGAGCAGCTGTGAAGCTGGGCATCGAGTGGCCGGAAACCCACATGGAGACACGAGGCAAAACGGCTCCTGGGACCAAATCTTGAACAAGACTGCCTGGAGGATGCAACCCGGTCCTGGAGTAATCCTCTGTCCGCCAAAAACCCTGTACAGGGTGGATCCGCACTCGACTGGGCCAACATGGAGGACAAAGGTTTCTGCCTCCTGTAGAACCTCTTTTGGCATCCCACCTCCACCCCACCCAGAAGTCCACCATGACCACTGCAGGCCCCACCCTACCATCTAAAGCGGATTGTTTCCAGTCATCCATAACGGATGGTTAAAAATTGGTGGCAATGTCGGTGAAAGCATTAAATGAGTCATCACTGCTCCTCATGGAGGACATGTCGACCACACCGACCCCAGACCTGGGGGAAGAGCTGTGTGTGGTCACGGACCTCTGCCTGCGTCTCCACAGGTGCGCTGTCCAGGTCTCTGGAAGAGCCATGGCCCTTATTGTCGCTCAAGAGATAGACCAGGTGGCTGAATCTGTCCAGTCTGTCTCAAAAGGAGAAGACACAGCTCCCACAGCTCCCACATCGGGGGAACGACCCGCTCCTCAAATCACTCTGGGGGCCAAGAAATAGAGAAGCTAGAGGGCAGCCTCCGGGAGGGAAAACGGACTCAGCCAGACGCCAGCCCCCTCCCCTCCAAGAAACGTTCTGTTCATGTCAGAAGTTCTGAGGGCATATTCCAAGCACTGCAAAAGACGTGCAGAGACTGTGCCAGCGTGAACCGTACACAGCGGCGCAAAGAGTAGAAAGATCATCCTGCAGACAGCTCGGTGTAGCCAGAGCTGAGTCCGAGAGACAAACGTCAGTGCTTAAGCTCACACCAGTGCCCAAACACAAACATTCCCTCTTTCCCAATGTGTTTATTGAAACTTTTTCCCAGCGCGCAACCAGGCTCTCAGCCAAGGGCGCAGCCAGTAAAAAAGCACACACAAAAAACAATGAAAATGACAGAACACATGACCCCACAAGCGGCCAAGGGCGGAGTGAGTGTGGCTGCAAATCAACTGGTGTTGAAATGCCCCAGGTGTACAAATCGAACACTTCTCTTTCCGCTCCCGGAAAAAGCTCCGCTGTGGCAGCAGTGTGGGGCGTCGGACTGGGTGATAAAGACTGTAACCAGAGGTTACAGGCTCCAGGTAGCCTCCACCACACCTTGTTTCAATGGGGTCCTGCTCTTGGAAGCCCGGGGAGAAAAGGCTAATATTTTTCAGGAGGAAATTGTCATTCTGCAGAAGAAAATAGCCATTCAGCTTGTACCACCAGAGCAGAGCCGTAGCGGTTTTTATTCAAGATATTTTCTTGTCCCAAAGAAAGACGGGGGTTTGAGGCCGATACTAGATTTGCGTGCTCTGAACAGATACTTGAGACAGTACACGTTCAGAATGTTGACACATGCAGCTCTACTTCGGTTTGTACGTCCAGAAGACGGGTTAGTCTCCGTAGACTTGAAGGATGCTTATTTTGACGTCCCTATTTACCCCCCTCACAGAAAGTATCTCAGATTTGCCTTCCAGGGGAAATGCTATGAATATCTTGTGCTCCCGTTCGGCCTTTCTCTAAGTCATCGGGTGTTTGTAAAATGCACCGAGGCCGCCACCGCGCCCCTAAAAGGGAAGGGAATGTGCCCGGCATCTTGAACCGGGGAGCCGATTCGCTGTCCAGGGGCAGCCCTCGCTACAAGGGCTGGAAACTCCACAGCGAGGTGATTGCTCAAATATGGGACAGATACGGCAGAGCGGAGGTCGACTGATTCACTTCAAGGGAAAACGCTCAGTGAGAAATGTTTTATTCCCTGACCAATCAGAGTGAGCCACTGGGTCTGGATGCCTTAGCGCACAGGTGGCCATGCATCCCTCTATATGTGTTCCTTCCGCTGGAGCTAATTACTCCAGTTAATACTAGAAATCTTTCAAATCCTTTCAGACCAGCCGTGGCCTCTCCCTCCATGCAGAGATCTCCTGTCTCAGTTGCGCAGGGAGATTTTCCATCCCCACCCAGAGCGCATGGCTCTGTGGGCTTGGCCCGTGAGAGGTTAAACTTGGTTACCTCCGGGCTTCCACAAAATGTCATTCACACTATTCAAAGTGCCAGATCACCTTCTACGCGCAGCGCAAATCATGGCAAATGGCGAGATTTTGAGGACTGGTGTGTGGATGCGGGGACGGTGGCATTTCAGAGCCCCATCTCTAATGTTTTGACGTTTTTACAAGGGTTTCTGGATAAAGGCTTGGCTTTTTCCACAGTCAAGGTGTATCTGGCCGCCATATCAGCGTGTCACATAGGACTTATGAAAGGCGCGCGTAGTCTCTGGCCAGTCTCCAGGAGCTTAACCGCTCCATGGGATTTACCTGTAGTGGTGGACGCGCTGTCACGCCCACCTTTTGAGCCACTACAGCAAGCTGAACTGAAGTGGCTGCCTTTTAAAACAGCTTTGCTGCTCGCGTTGGGTTTTGCTAAACGTGTGGGTGACATCCAGGCGTTATCAGTTAATCCAGACTGTATGCAGTTTCTGATGGGGGAGTTGAAGATTCTGCTGAAGCCGAATCCTGCTTTTGTGTCGAAGGTTTTCAACCCGGCTCTACCATACTGCCCCATGGAACTGTCAAGCTTCTACACGCCCCCTTTCTCTGCCCCACAAAGGGAAGCCCATCACTAAACAGAGATTATCTCATTGGATTGTGGAGGCTATCACCATGGCTAATAGCAGCAAAGGTTTGGAGCCCCTTGCAGGTTTGCGTATTCATTCCACTCGTGGGATGGCAGCATCCTGGGCACTGTTTGAGGGCACTTCTGCGGAAGACATCTGTGCGGCTGCTGACCGGTCAACACTTCACACTTTTGATAGATTTTATAAGTTGGATGTCACTGCACCATCACTATCTCACGCAGTGCTTAGTGCAGGCACCATACCTGTATAAAATGTAAACATGTGAAATGGTCTCCGAGGTAAGCTTGTCTGGCAACACGGGAGTCTCTATATCCCATAATAAGATACCGAAACGAATGTTGAAAGAGAATTTAAGGTTAAGAAATTAACCTCAGTTCTCTGAAACACGAGTGAGGTATCTCACCAGACCATCCTCCTTGCTTGGAGCGAGCAAGAGGTGCGCTTACCCAGACTAAAGGAGGACGGCCACGTCAGGCTTATAGTCAAAGGAAGCTCCTCCCCTTGGAGCAGACGTGACTGCTGTCTGCCAGTCAAGACTGGCGTAATGCAAAACGGCTTCTTGGGACAGCGTCCGGGGGCGTGTCCCATAGTGAGATACCTCACTCATGTTTCAGAGAACCGGGGTTAATTTCTTAACCTTAAGTTTTTAATGAGTTTTAACTTAGAGAATGAGCGTTCAGAGGTTGCAATGGTGACGCAAAGAGTCAAAAACAAAGCAGCTGGGCTGGGAAGCTCGGGGTGATGTCCGGACTGTAGTGTTCACTACCTGTTAAAAGGGAGTTTTTCTTCCCACTATCACATCATGCAGCTCAGGATGGGAGATTGGATCAAAGTCAAGATTCGATGCAATCTTGCTGTTTCCCTTACATAGGCTATTCTTAGGAATTGACTGATCTCTGTGAAGCGCCTGGAGACAACATTGTCGTGAAATGGATGCTATAAAAATAAAACTGAATTCACATGTTTTTAATCTTCAAACTCTTAAATATAATACTTAAAAGGCTCCTATCGTTAAATACGTCTGCAAAAATCCCATGGTAAACAGACAAAACTGCATTTACACACAGATAACTTCACAAGTAAATGGAAAGTATGAGATCAACACCTCTGGAAGTCCCACAAACCTCACAACTTTGGGGGTAAATGCTGCGTTTAGGTGGTGATGAAAAACTGGGTCATCTGGATTTTCTCCTCCAGTTATTTTAAAGTGAGAGAGATGCTTTCTATCACAGAATATTTTGCCCAGACCAAAACACAAACAGACAAACCGACGCCTCCTTTCTGACACGATGCCAATATCTAGCGGGCATTTGAAAAGTGCTTTTGAAAAGTCCTCCTTCAGCATCGTTTAAGGAGTACAATGACTGATCACAGATCCCTTTTTCCCAGTACTATTGTCACAGTCCTCAGGTACACAGTAATTTCCTTTGGCAAACATGCAAAGGCCCTTTGTATGTAGTTTGGACAACATTCAGCTGCACTGCACCCCTTTTTCCACCCCAGTGGCAAAAGATTACAAAAGAATGTGGTCTTTCTGACAAGGTTGACAGCTTACATTCTCTACCTTAGATGTGCATCCCATTGCCCAATCACCTGAGAATATATGCAGTCTTTTGGGTGTTAAAGCAATGTTTTATATGCACTGCCTGCACACCCTTGCAAACATTTCACATTTATAGCAGTGTCAAGCAGAGGATGGCTGAAGGGGATGCCTCCTTTTTTCAGTGGATTCAATTAGATATACTGTATTCTTTTCAGAGTAATGAGCTGGATTGCACTGTGCAGTGTTGGCAAGTAAAAGCACATGGTAAGGACTATTGATCATCATCAACAAAGATAAGTTAACATTTTTGGGGAAAAAAAACATCTCTTATATTTTACTTGGGATTATCACCGCTCAGAAAATAACAAAACAACTCAATTATTGCTATGAAGCTAAGTCAGACACTTCTGGGACATATGATCCACCAAGATATCGCTCTTTGGACAGCAATATCTTAAAATTTATTACTTACATTCTTTGGTGAAAAAGACTATATTTCATTCCTCTGACGCTAGCTTGATGGTTTCCTTAAACATGGAAGAGCCTCATCTGGTTGGCCAAGTAAATGTTCTATTAGATCGTCTTTCTCTTTCACATGTTGTTACACTTTTAAAATTCATGTAACCAATTATAACATGGATGTTATGAAAGCTCATTTTGGCTAAACACATTATAGTAAGTTACAAGATGACTATTTTATGAGCTATAATACACAAATATTTTGAGGTTAAGATTACTCCCAAAAACCCCTTCAGACTCTGAAGGGTGTTAATTTTTACATATAATCAAAATAGTACAAAACGTTTTCAATACACAAAATATGTTATATTCATATTCAAAATAAATGTTGTCTTTCCTTTATTTTTATTTTAATATCAGTCTGTTTCTTCACCTGGTTCATGACTTGAGCCCACCCAGTAAATAATCCTCATAAGAAGTCAACATGCTTCCATTCTGAAATGCTTATAGCCAATAGCCATATGTGTTGTAGCTTTATATATTTACTACTCTGTGTTCAGGTCAGTCATTGTGGTGGTACCTCGCTATTTTCTCAGATGGTACACACTGAACCACTGGATTAAAGAACTCCTCCATGTACATCTATATGTCACCAGACACACACACACACCCGTCCATCTATCTACTGGTTTGAGAAAGTTACAATGCATTTTAAGATGAGTAATGTTACTCACTGCACAGTATTTTATAAATACCATAGTATCAAAATAAATGCATCATATTTCCATCTCCAGTTTCACTAATTAACGTTCTTGTCATCACACTTCTTAGCTGCTGCAGCATTCAGGTAAAGTAAGCGTGAGTTCATTACTTTAGTTTGACAGTTGCTCACATACTATCAGACAAAACTGTTTTCAGTTAATTTGGTTTTACTTACAGCTTGTGTTCCAGGTAGGGTTGGCTCCTTTCAGAAATTAAAATAAGGGACACACACCACCTTAGCACAATCGTTTGTGTAAATGGTGATCAAGAAAGCAAAAGAAAGCAATTAAAAACTTAAAGACTCACTTAAAGACTGAAATGCTTTATTATCCATAAATACATTCTTTGTTGGGTAACATTGTTGGATATAAAGTTGCTAAATAAGCTACATAAAGCTGTCATTATGTGACTCTCTACTAACGTAGAAAAATAAAAGATAAAGTGCCATAAGCACAAAACATAGTTATTGTGTTATTAATTGACACTGTGTGATCAGTTACATTGCAACAGCATGACTGGGACTTAAACTTTTTTTGCTTTCAAAAAATAATTTTTGTTTAGGCGAACATTTCAGTCAGCAGACTGAGTTGTTTTTATATTTGCATAGTTTTTGGTTTTTATTGTTTATTGTTGTGAAGGACTTTGTGACTTTGTGTCTGCAAAAAGTGTTATATTAAGAAAGTTTACTTACTTACTTTCTAAAAAAAAGAAAAATATCTGCAACTAAATTGGAACAAGAATGAGGATGTATTCACTGAAATCGGGGGTGGGGGGGGACAGTGATATGTGAAATTGATTGACACCCAGGTGAAACCCACCACACAGGAAAAATAGCAGTGACGATGGTAGCATTGCATAATTTGCACTTGTCTCCAGGGACTTAATTGGTTGTGATATGTGAGAGAGTTTTGAGATATTCAAAGCAGTTCATGTCAAACAAGGCGTCATGATAAAGAGTCAGAACACTTTTTAAAATTCATAACCTTGCAATCGACCCTACTGTACAAAAAGACAGACAATCCTGGGTTCATTCCATTTTAAACAAGGAAAAATGGTGAATACCATGATGGCAGATAAATCCAGGGCCTACTTATCAATGAAAACTTGTCTCAAGCACCATCTACACTCACCGGCCACTTTATTAGGTACACCTGCCCAACTGCTCATTAACACTTAATTTCCAATCAGCCAATCA
>JBAMHX010000018.1:18733486-18743972 GCA_037177515.1 Pseudomugil tenellus | reverse complement strand
ATTTTTGGACACTATTGAACTTTTCACCCTCGGCCTCCAACCTCCAGCCATCAACCCCAGAAGGAACCACTGAAAGCCACTGCTACAGTGTTGAAAGTCTGTCCTAATATTCAGAAAATTCACTTGAATATGTTAAGAGCAACCAGGAAATACCCTTTTTTGTCATCTTCTGGTGCTACTCAGCAAAGCAAGATTTATTTTATTGTACAGTGGGTAAAACTGAACATTTGAAGTATGTTCATTATGGCTTTATAATAAAGTGAGCAAAAGAACATAATTGCTTGTTTATTTTCAATTTAAGTTAAATAATTTCAGAGTACTGAAAAATTAAGGTAACATTTTATACAGATGCAAACTTAATGCTTCATATTTTAAATCAGTCATTTAAATTAGCATTTGAAGGGTTCAGTATCACCCCCTTAGGTGTTGTGGAGCTCAGAGACCTTGAAGGAGTGCTACATTGAAATGTTCTTGGGGGAATGAAAGTGTCAGTCAAGAGAAACAAGGGCTAGTTTGCAAAGTCACATTAAAAACACCACTGACTATCCAAAAAAAAGAACCAAAAGAAGGTATACTGTGTTAAGAAATGCAGCACTCCAGCCTAAAAAACAAAACCGAATTATATAAATAAACAAGGCCAAAGGCAAAGGATATAGCCAAAAATCTGATTCTTTGTGGAATTCCGACTGGTGGAGAAACCATAATTCCAATAATCGTGAAATTCGATGCAGGTTGTCCTCTTGTGGACCTAAACAGGCATACTGAGTAATCAAATTGTTAATAATTCCAGAGATATAGGCAAAAATATGATTTTTGTGCATAAAGTGCCACCTAGTGAGGAAACCATAAATCACAAAATGCTAAAATTTGATGCAGGTTGTCCCCTTGGGGACCTAAACAGTACATCGAGTATCAAATTCAAATTATGAAAACTGTTCGAGTTACACAAAGGATATCTGCCGGTGGCCGGACCAAGACTGAAATGAAACCATTATATCCCGACACTCCGCTTTCAGGGATATAATAACCTGGATTTTCTTCAATATTTTCAAACTAATACAGAGTCAAAGACCTAAGCACTACCTTTTTCCCAGCAGAAATATGTGGTTTGGCCACAAAACAGAAAAGGTAAGACAGAAATGTTTTTCATGGTTTAAGTTGTGCTTCATTTGGGTAAAAGCTTGGTAGAAGCTCTTAAAGTTTTTTTTTATTAAGATTAGGTCTTCTTAGTTTGAGATAATGTGTCTGTACTGCACAGATCAATATTCAGCCAGATTGTATTAAAGCAATCTTATGCCTTGTCTACACGTAGCTGGCTCTCACAAAACGAAGATATTTTTTCTTTGGCCTGTTATCAACACCAAAACGCAGAATTACATCCTCAAAAAAGCTTCTTTTAAAAACCCCTGACCAAAGTGAAGATTTTCATAACCTCTGTTTACATATCTGCATGTGGACATACATAAATGGGGTTTTGGGTGTGGAAACGTCAATGACTGCGACATAAAGTACTATGACATCACATTCACGACCTATGTTTGTGGATGTCCTTAAAACTCTGTTAGCTTTGTAAATCGTCCAGACGCTTTGTTTTTGTTTGTTATTACAAGTAGAAATACTACTGCACATAGATGTCCTATGTCCTGCCGGAGTAATGGTGGATCAATTTCTGCATGTCCTTACATAGGACAGTCTACTATCATGCAATCACCGGTCAATTTTGTAAAGAAAATTTGCCTGGATGCAGCACTATTTAACTATGGAGGATAGATTACAGGAAAAAAGGTTTAATAATTATGAATATGCATAACAGTGAGGTTATGCGGATAGGTGTGGATGGCAACATACATTTTATTAGTTTTGATGGAATAGGTGATATTGATATGAGAAGCGGGTACGGTCTAAAGTTTTGGTGTCCATTATAACTAAAATACATCTAAATGTTGCTTATTTGTTAGTTTTTCTCACTTAATCACTTTTTCACACAGCTGCATTGAAATTCAGTCACCCTGGCTTTCTATCCATTTTTGTGCATGGCTTGTATCAAAACACTGCTGTTTCATAATCAGAACCTTCAAGCTACAGTCTCTGGGGCCATGTTCAGCTAAATCCACATCTGTTTGATTCAGTAATACAGTTCAACAAACAGTCGAGTCTCATCTCTAACCAAATGTATCAGAGATGGTGGAGCAAGTCGTAAAGAGTTTTAACCCTTTCATACATGCATTAATAAAATTCAATGCCATTTATTTTTTAAATCCATTTACCTTGAGAGACAAATGCAATGACACTGTTTTTGTTTATTAATGGCAGGTGACATGGATTTTATTCTATGTATCTAAAGGTTTTCTATTAAATATTTATATAAAATAATATATTTTCATAATTATATTATCTAAATATGTTATAAAATTATGGCTATAATATTTTCTAGTTCTATTCATCACTAAGGAAAACTTAGTAATTACAATGTATGCATTAATGTCCAGATATATAAAATATGTATTTATTCTTCAGTGAATGTGTAAGGTACTGTATGATTTACTATTTTCCACTGAAGTGGTTCATTTATAAATATAACATTCTTATTCATGAGTTTATGTAATGTACAGCTTGTAAATAGGTGTCCACCGTAGTGAACTCTATCCATGAAAGGTTTGCATTAGTTGGTAGAGCTGCTGATAGCTATTGCCATATACTGTATGCTTAGATAAAATTTAACATCAGTACATCCATGATCTGTTCTTCCTTAATCAAACTCAGGCACCCATGTAAAAGGGACCAATATTCAGATATTTGAGACCAGCTCTGCTCTGGCCAAAGCAACACCAAGGCAGGAGTGACTCCTGTATGAACCAATCACCTGCTTCAGTTTCTACTTAGATGGGTATTAGAAAGCTTTCCCTGTAGAGAACAACTTTATTGTAAATTTTGGTTAACCACATGCCCGTATTTCTTCTTGGCTTGCACTTTGTCGTTTTATTGTATTCCCCCTATGTTATGTCGTTTCCAATTCAATTGACCCAAGCATTTGAAACTTAAGAGCTTTGTACTGTCTCGTACTCATTTAATCCTCCTCCTCAAGGAGGCTTAGCCAGTAGATGCCTCTCTTCTCACACCATGTGCAGTCAGCAATTATCTGTTTTATCCTCTCATAGCATCACTCATCAGCTACCTTTGTAAGTAACGTTCTTCATTTTAGTACTCTGCGGACCTCCTATAGCACAAAGGAGATTTAGGGACCTGATTGTAATGTGTAGAGGAGAATCAGCTGCATTGTAGAATTCTTTGTGAGTCTCCTTTGCACATTTTTTGTTTTCCCACATTAATCATGTCAAAGGATTTTTCTCTCTTCTGAATCTTAAGTGTAGGATTAAATTAATGCTTTCAAAACTACAGAAATAAAGTAGTTGCAGAGGAAAATGTATGTTTCTGAACACATAATGCCTTCATGTTCATGTCCTTGCAGTTTCATTGGACACATTTTCTTGCCCAGTTACCCACAGACATTTGCACACTAGGACAGGTGAACTGCAGGCTCATGTGAACTTTATTAGTGCCAAAAACACAGTCAGACACATTGATTATCCTCAGATCTGCAAGCAAATGGTGCCAGCCTCCTTGTTCAGACTCCGCCTGATATTTGCATCTAATTTTAGTCAGGCAACAAAATAAATGAGTTAACACTTTTGTCATCCTTTTGTTTTTGACTTAAGGTTAGTAACCTTTAGCCAGGATGGCATAAAGAGAGACTGTTTATTGGACAAAACAAGTACTTGTTGGAAGGATATTTATAGAGTCCAAATATAGACATGGTGAAAATGTCTGATTTCATGGTTTTGTGTTCTGAAATACTTAGATCATGAATGTAGTTCCTTCATTTATGTTAAAAATATATTTTTATGCAAAGTATAGACTAATCAAAAGTCTGTCCTTAGTAACCCACTGCCAAAAACTATTTCTTAAATAAAACCCAAGAACCACTTCTCGCTTTCTCAGAGCAAAATGAAACAGTGACTGATTGCATCTGCACCATGGTCCTCACTTTGTCTCACCTCATCACCCACCTGGTAGATACATCAGCATGTGAACTAAATAGAAAATGAAATGCATTAAATAAATGAATGGGGGCTATAGTTTCTCTCCATTTACTGCAGTTCCAGTGATTTTCCTTGATCCCACAGAAGAAAAAAGAAAAGGTATTAGATCATTTGTTTCTTTACTATCACACAATACTCTTAATGAATACTTCAGCCTGAGCATTTCGTCTACAAAATGTGAAAGCATGCTCTCGTGAAGACACTAATACATAGGCAAGTATATAATATATAATATGTATTATTTATTGTGACATTTCTGATCTTCAGTTTGCATGTTTTAGTAAATGTTTATGCAGCTCTGTGAGTCAGCAGAGCATACCAAAATTGCCTTAAAACCTCGGCTTGCATTCAAGAATTGGCTCCTATTAATAAGGCATGAATTTCTATTTTAGCTTTGCATTGTACATATACATGACTTATGAATAAAAAACCCTGCAAATTGTGGGCTACCAGTATCTCTGGGTCCAGTTTCTCTTGGAAAACAAAGTGAAATTTATCTAAAAAATCCATC
The DNA here is from genome assembly GCA_037177515.1 of Pseudomugil tenellus. Lineage (NCBI taxonomy): Eukaryota > Metazoa > Chordata > Actinopteri > Atheriniformes > Pseudomugilidae > Pseudomugil > Pseudomugil tenellus. The sequence continues at coordinate 18,739,361 of JBAMHX010000018.1, read as the reverse complement.
AATTTCCAGGTTTGCCACCACAGTACTTCAATTATTGTTTCAGAGCCACAATCAGTTTGGTTTCAACCAAAGACGTGACCCCTGTTCCATAACAACAACCCTTTGCAGAGCAAGAGCAGAGAATCACATGACTGCTGGGTTATGGAGAATATTCATCACCATACTACAACTATTTTTAATGAGACAAACAAAACTACATTAGTTCATAGTAATTTGTTTTCTGTTTATATTGTTGGGCATTTTAGTCATGTCAGCAGGCGTTTAGTGATTCCTCTCAGGTCTCACTGTTCATTAGTACTAGAGAGTCTGAATGCTCTCGGCGATGCTGATAGGTGGGTCCAAACATCTACTGTTTAAATAGAAATGTAAAAAATGAAACTGGTTATATGTTACACACATGTGTTGCTGGGAAAATGTGTGAAACAAAGCTGTTCTCGTGAAGATAAACTGACGACACTACAGAGATGTAAGGACATGTTTCTGTGGAGGACATTTAGTTTGGGAAAACCTAATCAGGTCCTATAGATCCAACTTAAAACTGATTTTAAACATCAAATTTTGACCCATAAGCGGAACTGCTTTAGGTTAAAATTGTGATAAGGCTAGCTTGTGCCATTGACACATTCGTATGAGTTAAATAATAGCATCAAGTAAGAAATCTGAAGACTGATGCACCACTGTGAAACATAACACTGTTTATTTTAAAAACACAAATCTGCTGAAAAGGGAAAAAGTTGGCAACCCTAATCATTTGCCTTTTTGTACCTTCTCAGATTTACAGTCCACAAAATCTAACACTTTCAAGCTTTTCCAACAGGCTTTTAGAGATCACAATGTGCAGTTTCCACTGAGGAAACAACACATGTGCGTGCCCCCCCACATGCTTCATTTGGCATTCTGATGTTTATTCTGACAACCAAAGCACCATCCCCTACAACCATCTCATTATCTCATGATAATGTAAAAGCAATGGTTTGGTTATAATTACCCACCGGTGTTGCAGAAAACATTATCTCAGCCGGCATTACAGGCCCAGCACTGAGTTAAACCCTGATGGCAAACTGATGTTGCAACAACAGCAACATTAAGCCTGAGCTCTGCCACAAAATGATCTGTCCTGGAATCAGTCATTTTTCCAGTAGCTCCAATAATATTTCTTTGCAGTATTTTCTGAGGCTGTTATTCTTTTCAGCCTCATCTGACAATATTGCTTCCCTTCCACTTACTGTTTGACCATTATTTTGTTCTCTTTCATTCTGTGCCTTCACACATCATTATATTAAAATTATTGCTCAGTGTTGCGGTGCTGCACATCTGTCCCTCTGCTTAAATTTAGGTGGCGACAGCAGTCTTATTTTCAGTCCCTGTGGGTGTAGCTGAGCTGAAGCAGAATGGTTTATGGTTTTCTACTCCCCCCCTCTTTCTCTCAGCTTGGCTTCACTAACAAGAGCAAATGCAGGAAAACACAAGGCAAGCAGTGTTAACTGCACTGAAATTAAACTACTGAATAAAAACTTGGATTTGACTGTTCATGAGTAATTAAAGCAGGACGCTGACAAGTTTTCTGTTTTGCTTTAAAGCAGTCACTCAGAGCTACAGCTAGTAGGCAGCCAGACTGCAACTCTGTTTAAGTCACAACCACCATTAGGCACATGAACGCCATTTATACTCTAGAATTATTCAATAAGTCCCTCTCATTGGACTGTTTTCATGAGCCTATTTTACATAATTTGCCTTTTACTTTGCAACTTGCCTTATTAAATATCTATGCCATTCTAGGTCAGAGAGGCTGCAGACGCCAGAACCTGGGTCACAACTTTTGTTCATGAGGCTCACAAATCCCTTAGATCACATTATTATTTGTATCTTTTTTCCTCTGTAATGAATAAATTATTTTTTGTAAGATTTTTATAGTAAATTTGTTCTGAATCCTACTAGCTGTCGTGCCACATTTACGAGCACTGAAATTTGTAATTTAGAAAAGCTGAATAAAATATATAGTCAACTGTATGTGAACATCTTGAGGAGATGACAAGGTCAAAAGAATTGTAATGAGGTTTTTTTCTGCATTTCATAAATATTTTCATCTCCTTTGAAAGGAAAATTTTTTGACTGATGTGTAACAGGTAATGCAGAAAAAATATTTTCAAATTAATTTTATTGATGTTTCAGAACCGTTTTCCTCTTTAAAAAATTCTTTGAGGAACAATTATTTGATAAGCTAATTTAGAAATGTAGCCACTTATTAATTGCACAGTTCAAACAGGCACTTAATTAATCATTTCCTATATTTACAATTGGTGCAGCACATTTACAGTTCATCACTTTGAAGTGGATTCTAAAACTGTTGCCATCCGCATACCAAAACATCTAGTTTGACTGCAGCTGCAGTTCAGGAGGAAAAATATCTACTAATATGTTGATGAAAAATTCATGTTTTGAACCATTTTTCAAGCAAAACACCATTTTTCCTTTCAGCTTCTCAACAGGAAGAGTTTGGGGTTTTTTCTCATTTGCTTGTTTTATATTTTATGGAATATTTTTTAATCCAACTATTCAGAAATTAATTTGATTGGCAGCTTGGAAATTATAACGCTTTCTTCAGTATTTCTACTTCATAAGAATAACTTGACAAATATTGCACAAATTAGAAGTGCCCCCTTTTTTCATAAATCCATTCAAGACATTGATGAGATGTGAATGTGGAAACTCAGTCCACTTCTAGATGGACAGGTACCTAATATTCATGGCAGGAAGGCAATCAAAAAGACACACCGATAATTATGCCAAATTCTAAGAATATAGAATGTCTAAAGAGAAAAGAAAGGAAAAATTCACAGTTGTTATAAAGGTAAACTCAATCAAGTAAATCTAAAATGTTTTTTTAACCAGGCTGTAAACATGTTTCTTTCTGCTGTGAAGTTGTTTTTTAAGCTGTGTGTCTATTAGGATTTGTTTTGTTTTGGAGCCCCAAGTGGAAGAGGGGTGAAGTGCATTTTTTGGCACTTCCATATAGGCTTCACTTTTTTTCCAACAAAAGGTGTTTTTGCATGATAGAAACCAAAATATTTTCCTGCATTAACCAGTAGATAAGTGAGTTTTGTTCTTCGCTATTTGTCTCGTCTTATCCTTAAGTGATATCCTTTGTGATGCTGCTCTGGCTAGGGTAAAGATGAAAATCCAGCGTTTTAAAAAAGCTGTTTAAGTTCTGCATAAAAGTAAACTTGGATCGACTGAATGTTGCAACCCCAACTGAAAAGAGTTCCCAAATGGACAGAGTATAGCAGAATATCCTGGAGTGAGTGAAGCCTTGTCCTTCAAAAAGTTAAACAATTTCAAATCTCACCCCTAATGAAAGGAGGGGAAAAGAAAACGACTAATGAAGTGATTTAAAAGTTGCTTCAAATATATGGGCAGCATTTAGTGCTGAAAAGAAATCTGTTTGAAATCTGTGAAAACAGTAGGCTAGTTCTGTGACTTGTTGGTAAAAATGCATCAATAGAAAACAACCTGAATCCTAATACCAGCCCATAAAATACCATTGCAAAAAGAAGTAACCACATCAACTTTGCTGTGACTTTTATTTTGTATAAATAAATTTTCTGGAAGAAAGGTCAAATTCAGCAGTTCACCCCATCTCCAACAAGAGATTGAAATGAGTTGTTTTGATGGACTACTCTTTGAGAAGTGCAAAAATAATGAAATGTATACACACTCATACACAAACTGCGATTATGATTATATCTCACCTCCCCCTTCAACTTTGCAACATTTTTGTTTTAACCTGGCATTCAAATCCCCCCCCCCCGCACACACACACTTTCATGATAATGGTATGGACAATGTACATTTGTAATGTGTTACTGTGCTTTATGAGTCACTTTTCTTGGCATCATTCTGCTGCTCTGTAGAAGTTTTAATCATGACCTTCCCACAAAGTATAAAAAGCCTTAGGCCAGTTCTGCTAAAAAGCATTACATTTATGTTAATATTGTTCATGGTCTCTTGCAATTAAAATGAGCAGGACAACCTTGGATCCTAGGAACTTTTTTGTTTTTTATTTTAAAAAGACAAAAGGGATTCATCAAAACCGAAACAATAATAGGGTGGGTGTGCATGTGTAAATGGGGAGGATTTTTATTACCGTTGGAACAGGAAATATCAAGTTGGGACAAATGTAATTTTCTAGATGTACCATTTGATTCTTAACGCTAGTACACACACACACATACACGCACACACACACAAAGAACACACTATCTAACCATTGAAGTTGAGCTAAACATTTTTTTTCAAATCTAATCCCTTTCACATTGTTGAATAAATTTTCTCTGGAGAAAAAAAAGAATAAAATAAAAAAAAGTTGCTGCTGCATTGAAAGACATTTAATGTGTATATGGAGGTTTCTCTATGGCCTCGTGGCCCTTTTGTCCTTTGTAGGGCAGGAGGAGAGTCAAAGTTAGCTGTTCCCAGGCCTGATAAATCTTTCAGTGAGAGAGCTTCGTCTCTCTGCATCAGTTCACAGGCTGCTGTTCCTCTCACACTCCGACACAAACAGGCAAACAAGCCGTATTAAAAAGGGCTGCAGTCGACAGGTAACCTTTTACAGCTGCCCGCTGCTGTTACTCCAGCTGCAGCCTCTTCTGAGCCAGAGGAAAAGAGCCGTTTGAATTTACAATGATGTTGTATTGTGCATTTTTTTTAAAAAAAACGTCTATTTTTGATAATCATTGAAACGTAAAAAGGCAACATCTTATCGGTTTACGTAGGACACAGCAAGAGTGTTGTTTGTTTTCATGAGGTGAAACCGGAAAATAAATAAAGTGTTAATAAAACTGTGTTGCTGTACAATTGCAATGCCTAAATGCTTCCATTTACTTCTTAAGACATTTTTTACATAAGCTACTTGTGTCTGGTCACAAACTAAAAAAAACCTTGAATCAGATATCCAATTTACAAAACACCCACACAAACACTTGTCAGGCTGCAAACAACCAAAGTTTACTCTGATGTTTTTCTTCCACTTTTAGTTCCTTCTATTTAAAATGAAGAAATGAAAAACAGTTTTTATACATCGTTTGAAATTTCAGCTGGAAAAATGTGGCTCCATTTTAATCTGTGATAATTAATCAAGTCATAGATCATGTGCATTATTTATAATTTTAGCTCAACACATAGTCACAAGTAACTAGAAAAGAACTTGGAGAGCACACACCTCTGCCAAGTCACAGAGTCTCCCCAGCTCATTGTGACCTACACTCCAAAACATGATCCGGATCACCTCCAAATCTTAATCACTTCGTCATCTTCCCATTCTTGATCTGTCCAAGGTGTACCCCGCCTCTCGCCCGTTGTCCGCTGGGCTTGGCTCCAGCTCCCCCCGGGACCCCATTCGGGAATAAGCAGTAGAAAGTGGATGGATGGATGGATCTTCCCATTCTGGATACATCCTGAAAATTCCATGAGAATCCACCCATAACTTTTTAGTTATGCTGTACACAGACCAACCCAGATAAACACTGGCAAACACATAAGCTCCTTGGCGGAGGTAATTATAGTGGAGGATAAAAGTCTTGGACCACCCATGTTTTTTCATGTTCCTTTCTAAAACCTGGTGCAAACAAAAGGCACATTTGTTTGGAAAAAGGAGGTCTAATCATTTACCCACCTCTGTATGTCAAACCCCTTAGAGTCATTTAAAATATGCTGGTTTTCTGATTATTAAAGACATTCTCTGTCATAAGTATTCATTTGAAATGTCATATCAGAAGACTTGCATCATTTTAAATGAAAAAGTAAAGGTTGTTGGGGGGGGGGGGGGGGGGGGGGGGGGGGGGGGGGGGGGGGGGGGGGGGGGGGGGGGGGGGGGGGGGGG
>JBAMHX010000018.1:18703980-18718706 GCA_037177515.1 Pseudomugil tenellus | reverse complement strand
TATATATACATTCCCCACTTAGAGTGGAGACACAACATTGCCATCTGTCACTGTCCCTCTCCTCTCTCTCTTTTGCAAACCTGTATTCAGAATGACTTTTTTTGTCTTACTATTTAAAAAAAAAAAAAAAACTTGGTCCATCTGGCTTCATGACAGCAGAATGCTTGTCTGGTTCCTGTATTGTGCCAAAAATAATGCTCTGCCAAGAGGAGCTTTATGGATACAAGGCTCCACCTGATACTTAATTTAAAATGAAAGGATAATACCTTAACATACTATTGCTGGACCTGACAGAATGGACAAAAGACTAATGAGTAAACAGAAGACAGTGAAAGGACGAAAGAGATTTTAGAAAAATCGGATGGAAGGCAACATCATCAGCTGTTCAATCGAAAACAGAGTCTGCCAGGTATTTTTCCAATTGACCATTACATTTGATTCATGGACATCTCACAAAACTGCTTTAATTAAAAAGGTGTATCCCGAGTTAGATGCAGACTTTTTATACATGTTCAAGTCCAATTTTACAGTCCAGAGAGATGCTTTGTTAATAATTGAGCTTATCCAATTAAAGCTGTTACCAATGGAATAAAATTAGGCTTAAATCACAAGAAAATGGCGTGTGGATGACTGAGGCAGACCACTTGGCTTGCTAGATGTCAGAAACCCTGGTATATGGCATGGCTGGCTCATTCACAGCTTATACATTTTATCAGGTATGAAATGAATATATTTTATCATTCCCTTGGGGGATTAATACATAAACATTCTGAAAAATAAATGCAGATAGCAGTTTGGGAGGTAAAGTTTACTTTACCTTGCCTTGAAATAGTCACTCTGCTCCATGGAGAATTTCAGCAGTCCAATCACACAATTGAGTTAAACAAGGATCCAATTTAGCACTGGTTTTGATACCTATTCAAAACTGGCAGATATGTAACTTATCCCATTTCTTTTTTAAAAAGCGTTCTGATTTTGAGCCCAGCCTTATGAATGGCCACCATTACTACATAATTACATACACACAGTGTGCTACAACATTGCTGCAATCTTTTTACTGGTGATTGAGATGAAAAAGACCAGCTGTTGGCCTCAGCAGACATTTTGCATCACAACAAAGTGCATCATGAAACCACTCATTTAGCAGATTCTCTACATTAACCCAGTGACAACACTGCTGGGATTTAAATCACATACTGTACAATCACCATTAACAGTGCCCTGTTTACCTTTTAATGCACTCATCCCATGCTAGGCAGAACAGCCTCTAAGGCTTTTAAAAAGCACCCATGTCATTTTCAGCTGCTCAGCATATTGTTAATTGGAGAACATGACTCTTAGCCTTACTGCAAATCAGTGTCCCGTGCAAGCTTTCCATCAGATTCATTCAGACGCCCAATGTGTGGAGAAAATAGCTGACTGGTCAGAGCAGACTACATCATGAAAGCAACTGTTTATCAGGCAACCGGCTGAGGGGATTAGCTGCTGGACAGGTCTACTGGTTACACTGAGATATGGGATTATTGTCCCAAAGCAAATCATCCATCTGCTGTTTAATTCTTAAAGATGTCTGAGAGTTTGAGACAAGTGGAAATATTTTCTACAGTAAAGGAGCTGACGGGTTGTTCTTTTCCCAAGAATTGTAACATATTTGTAGCTACATTTCATGGGAGAAAGTTGGTCATAAAAACCAGTGAATGGATGTGTCTGTAACCCTGAGGTGACATTGTTGTGAAGTGATGCTATACAAATAAAACTGTATTGAATTGTTGATGTTGTAAAACATGGATATTTTGGCATTTTACTTCATGTTCAATATAACCAACTTAATTTCATTACAACTTTATATCTGATGTTCAACATTGTTTCCCTAAAATAATTGAAAAAGTCTGCAGGAATATCACCAGTCTTCACCTCCATGACAGTATTATAAATAAATCTTTATTTCTTCTACTAACATCAAGACTGTTTTAAGCAAGCCTAATTAAAATTCAAGAGTCATAAATACTGTAATATATTAAGTGGAGTTACTTTCATGCCCATATGTTATGTGTCTGTTCTTTGTTTTGCTCGATTGCCAGTCCTTTGGAATCAATTGCAAACATATCTGACAACACTTGTAGCCTATGTTCATTTTGGTTACACATCTGTGCATGTAAACCATCCCATGAGAATTAAAAGAGTTTAATATAGATTACAACCCACAAATATTCAATAAAACCATTTTTTTCTTGTTAGAAACCCACAGAAACACCCATTTCATAATCTTTTAGCGCAATAGCAGTAAATCCTAGTAAAGACACTCATCCAGATCTATTCTTATCCTAATTACGCAAAGATGGGTGCCCCACTAAAAGACATAAAAGTTAATTCTCAGATTGTTCAAGACTGAATGGACTTCTCTATGTGTCAACAGTCACAATGTGCCCTTTTCATAGGTGATCTCTGCGGGAGTTAATCATCCAGTAGTGAGGGATATGATGATGTGACAGCAACAAGAACACCATACAATTATCATAGTAGTATCTTAAGTAGAATGAACATAACCTTATTTATTTTCCAAAAACACAAAAGTTTGTTTTGATAAAATAAGTTATCTGAATGGGGGGCTTGGGCCCCAATAGAGCTCTGTGTATTTAGCAACACCCCTGGTCATTACGCTCTAAACTGGCACTATTGGCTCATTAAGAGTGATGAGGGTGCGCAAGACTATTTGCAGTGTGTATTCTCTGAAGCAGACAGCTGTAACACACAAATTAAACTGAAGCCTTAAAATATATATATATTAAGCTTAAAAAATTACTTATTAATCTTACGGTGACATGGCATTTCACAATAAGCTAAATTAACATGAAGAGCAACAGACTGAACTGACAAGCAGTAGCTGTAAACAGTCATCAGCAGCTGCTCACAAAAAATTAGATAAGCAAAGCAAAGGAAAATGTGCCATTAATCCTTATGATATGAGCAGAAATATTGCTTCAGCGGTGGAAGCTGCATTTAAACCACCATGAGGCCATGATTACAGAAAATGATCATATGTGTTCATAATCATCTTCTGTCAGGTTTGCAATAAGGAAAACCTCTACCAAACAAAAACAGCAATCAAAGCAAAAGGGTAAATATGGCTTAAAACTACCTCAGCCCACAACACTGAGCACAATGTGGATAGGACCATCATTATGGAAATAAGCAAGTAACCTCCCACCACGTGACAGGCGGGTAGTTTCAAGCACTGGAAACCTGCTGTAATGAGCAGGGACGATGTTTTCAGTCCCAAGTCGCTGGTGAATATGATGAACAGGAAGCTCTGCAGTAATATATCTCCAAACCACAAACCCCACAAGCTTCATGCTGGCAGGCCAGTTTGCTCACATCTGTCCATGAATAAAGCAACAAGTGCAAAACTTTAAATGGACAATCGCCACTCCTCCCACCTGGTTGGTAAATTTATTGTACGCTCCAAAGTAAAAGATTTTTTATCTCGCATTTGATGTGTTCTCGTGTTCAAAGTAGGCCGTTAGGGTTGTTGTCCGGCTAGTTTGGGTTGTTTTTCTGCTGAAGTACACCTGAATCAGTGTGTTGGATCAGGGATTCATGTGACTGGATGTTCCTGCTGTAAAAAAAGCAGAGGTGCAGCTGATAACATTATGATTAAATGATGTGTTAGCTAAATGTGCCTGCAAATGAAAGTTTTGGGTTTTTATTCTCAGGAAAAATGCTTTTGTAAATTTCCCTTTAAAGAAATAATTGCTGTTGTCCACTTGGATTATACATGTTCTGCCGGCTTCTCTGGGATTAGTATGAAACAAATAAAACATTACAAGTGCCACAAGGCAATCTCATTCGGTATCTTTTAAGTACTCCTCCCTGAACTTATATTGGTTGGGAGTTTAGCAGAGTAGTTCTGCTTCCAGACAATCTCAAGGTAGAACAACTCAAGTTACATAATTTGCATAATATTATCAATGGTCATGCCCACAAGTACTTATGCTCTAATACAATCATGCTTCTCACACAGTACAATCATAATACAAGGGCCAGTATTCGCTCCTGTAGTACCACAAGTTATTAATGCAGCCAGAGACTCTTTCTCTACTCTGGTGTTCTGGGATGAAATTGTTTGTCAGTGTCCACAAAACTTATAACATCACAGAAGTTTTAGATGTCAGGTAAAGTAACTTTTATAGAACAAGACAAATAGGGTTTTGTTATTCTTTTGTTATCATCCATATCTTTGTTTTAGTGAAGTTTTCTCGCTCTTGCTGTTGTTTTATCACAAAGGAGCATGCTGGAAACAATTTGAACATACTTTATGTCATGTTATCCTTTGGATTGCTCTTTTATCTGTTGATTCCATAAAAAAATAAATAAATTCCTCATATACATAACAATTTTATCTTCATTCAGGAAGTTGTATATTGAACTTGGTGTAAATTCTGTACTTATTACTAAACTGGTTAGTTTCAATGTAATCTGACAGTTCAATTCAATTCAATTCAGTTCAATTCAACTTTATTTGTATAGCGCCATTTCATGACGATGTCTTCTCAAGGCGCTTCACAGAGTTTGGCCAATTAAAAAAATAGCCTTACATAGGGAGCCAGCAAGATTTAATTGAAACTTGACTTCGATCCAATCTCCCATCCTGAGCAAGCATGCGGCGACAGGGGGAAGGAAAACTCCCTTTTAACAGGAAGGCAAAACCTCCAGCAGAACCTGGGTCAGGGAGGGCAGCCATCGACTTGCTGGGGTCAGAGAGGACAGGAAAGACAGATTAATATACACTGCAGCTTCTATCCAGGAAGATCTACAGATAAAGGAAAATAAGAAGTAAGACCGCCAACAAAAGGAAGGAATGAGAAATAAGACCTGAAGAAAAAAGAGAAATGGGTTAATGATGCCAGTAATGTCCAATACATGGAAAATAAGCAGCAGAGATAATAATTGGAAGTCTTCAGTGCATCATGGGATGTCCAGCTAGACTATCCCTAACTGTATGATTTGTTGAAGAAGAAGGTTATAAGTTTTATTTTAAAGGCAGAGAGGGTGTCCGCCTCTCCTACCCACACTGGGAGCTGGTTCCATAAGAGCGCAGCTTGATAGCCAAAGGTTCTTCCTCCCAATGTTTTCTTATAGACTCTGGGAACCACAAGTAGACCTGCAGTCTGAGAGCGAAGTGCTCTGTTTGGAATATATGGAACTATGGGATCTCTGATATACAATGGAGTTTTTTCATGGAGAGCTTTATATTGTGTACTCTTTAAAAAAAACTTATATTATTTAAATTTTATTTAAAATTGCTTTGTTTATTTTTGCTTGTTAACTTGATTTAGCGGTGTTGGTTGAGTAATCAAAACAACTTCATGTATAATTATTACCTTGAATGCTCTTCCCTTGTGGTTTATTTTACAGATAAGAATACACATTTCTCGCAGATTAACTGGATAAAATATTTTTTCTCCATAAAAGCAATAATGTTTGGAAAAATAGCTCCTTGGTGTCTTTTCTGTAATTTTGTAAGCATGTCTGCTATCACTGAGCAGTGAAATCTTCATTGTAAAAAATTGAGTTGTACAAATTTTGTGTCAGTGTCCATTCAATCTGTTCTTTTAGCTCAAGTTACCTAGGTGACATGTTACCTTAAAATTTTTATAACATTGAGGCAAATATGAATACTATGTTTCAATTAAGTCTGCAATCAAATATATGCATGCATAATTAATAATGTTTTAAATATACCTTAAGGAATGTGATCAATATAGATAATAATTTTGGATAAGATAAGTCTCAGCTACCTCGTACAATTTGATCTCAGCTCATGGAAACAACTACTGTACATGCAGGAAGAAAAGGAGAACATGGTTTCTGGTTGGAAATAAGGCCGACCCTTCATTGTTGCTGTTTGCACATAGTGTGGTTCTCTGTAAAGAGCTGTAATGTCTGTTCATAATAGATAATGGCTGCAGAAATTAATTAAAATATTAACAAGTTGCAATACATGTTTTATTTCAGTGTAAACAGATGGTGAAAATTAAAAGCAGTCATCTTTCCTTCGGTCCAGCTTAGCCACTCAGAATCTTTACAATTGTTTAGCATGAACTGCAGCAACTGTCTGAGCCAGATGTTTAGAAGAACATGAGGAATGTAAAATGCCATGGTATTAACTCACCATTTTGTCTCTAACAAAGGAGGTCTTATCAAAAACTCATTTTTCGTGGGATGTCATTATTAGTGATTTAGGGACTTTTAAAAAATATATATTTTTATTGTTTTAGTTTACACAGGGAATAAAATTAAAATAGTGACAAATACTCCAGGAAAATGAGATGAATTAGTGACTGAACATATGGTCTTAAAATTCAAATTAGGACTTATGATGCAATATAGACACATTGTTACAGGCCTGGCCTCTGCCTGCTTAGTGCACCAACAATTCTGTCTTCATTCAAATGGACTCTATGGCCTTTTCTGAAACAAATCCTCCTCCCTACACCTATACACTTCTCCTACTACCTTCGTAAAGGCGCCCTCGCAGCTGAAAGCAGTTCCCTAATTGTAGAGTAGAGTATAAATCTAGAACCTTCGCATTTGGACATCCTCCCCTCGCCCCAGCGGAAACGGAAATCACTGTTACAATGGTTCCAAACCTGACATCATTAACAGTATCGTTTTACACACTGTGCTGCAGGATGACAGAGAACTTTGTTCAGAAGGATATTATTAATAATGTTCCTCCACCTTAATGCCCTTCTCCACAATATCTGCTTCCTCACCCATGATGCCCTGAGCTGCCACAACAGTTACTGGATCATGATTACATTTAGGATTTTGCACTTGTTTAATTTGCTTCTGATTCGAGAAAATATAATTTACACAATGCAACTCTGTATTTTTAAAACAAAATATGGTACCATAATATTCACAGCACGTACACAATTTGCTTTACTGACACCAAGCCTTCCATGTACAACAGAGTAGCTATTACTATTTTACATTTATACAGACAGATTACTCTTTCTAATATTGTAGGGCAGTAGAATATTAAGGTAGGTGAGACAGTAGGTGAGATAATGTGGTGCATGCATATGAACTAACTCCCAGCCTTCTTTGTAAAAATATATTACTGTTAAATACGCATTCTTTTCAACGCGCAGCGTGATTAGCTCTTTTGCTTTTCAAACCATTGCAAAATCAAATATTTATATATTCGTCAAATAATTGAGTAATTAAAGTAGTTGATGATTGCAGTATTACTATAAGCCATGTAGTTTCTCAATGTATATCAGCTTTGTTTTGTAGACCTCATGATTTTTATGTATTTAATGTTACAAGTAAATATACAGTAGCGTTCAAACAATGTGCTGAAAATATACGACACTTTCTCCATGGCGTTGTTGGAGTGCTGTTTGCATTGCTCTATGCGTTTAAGTCAGGATGGTGTGCACACTCGCTTTTTAGGCCTTAATCGGCCATTTTCACTCGCCAGTAATTGGTTTCGGATGGCACTTAATATGGCGACCACTCCGCGTGAACGCGCAAACCGAGGGGAAGTGGATAGGGGAAGGGAGTAGGGGCTGGTTTCAGAAAAGGCCTCCCATTTTCCATCTGTGAATGGGTGGCTCATCTTCCATCCACTATAAAGGCAGACTGATGACAAACATTCAGGGCAGCTGTGTGGGCTTTGACCAGCTTCCCATTGAAGAGTTTAATACGCTTGTGTATTGGTGTTCAACCGGTTCGGACTGAGAATATAAATTCTCTTAGTGTTTATTTGGTAACCAGGCTTTGCTGTAATTGTCCTGGCCAGTTTATTTTGGTTCTAGTGTTGGTCTGCCTGGGTTTGAGTTGACAATTAAAATCTTTAATCGTAGCATCTTGACCTTTATTTTATTAATGTTACTGCCCTTGCCCCTAGTGACGTTGAGGTTGTAACAAATTAAGCTGTATTGTGGGGAAATCAACCATAATCATATTGTATGTTGGTCAGTTCTGATGATTCAACATGAAGGATGGAGTGATAAGAGAAAGTAAAGGGGGATCCAGTTGGTCAATATGATGCCAAAGTGTCCCCCGCCTTAGCTTAAACAGCATTTTTAAGCAGATACAGGATGTAAATGTCTAAAAGATCACTTGTAATCTGTTTCAAACATGTCATATTTGATTCCAAATGAAAACTTCCCTTCATACAAGTCCTCATTTTTCATTAATTTACCCTTCCAAATCCCCACTAAGTGATAACGTGCAACACTCATATCACAACTGAGAAAATCTTCAACACATATTTTACAGTCTGTGATAAAATAGCTCAGCTTCTTTTCATGAGAAAACCTTCTGCACCCCATCTCCCACTTTTTCCAAGTTAATTTCAGTGTCACTCCATTCCTCCCGCTTGGCAGACTGTTAGCCAACCATCATCTCTGAGGCGACTATTTCATTATTAAATGGAGAATATGCAAGGTGTAAAGAGACTGCATGCTTTGTAATGAATAGAGATGAGTCATGCTATTTAGTTTAATTTGACCTGTCAACATTATAAAAATATAGTCATATTAAAGTCTGACTTCTCCTAGCCCTCCTAATTTCACACATCATGTCATGTTTTCAATAAATGACGGTGGCATTATTTATTGTCGACGTCTGCAGTCCCTGTATGTTATTAAAACCAGGCTTGTTCAAGTTTCAGACTAGCATGCATCTAACTCTTCTGCTGCTTCAAGCTTAAAGGAGAATCAATACAAAAACAAGTCTGAAAGATTAATATATTCAATTAGAAATCGAGGCATTGAACAAAATCATTTTATTTCACAATCATACTGTATTCACAAAGAAATATCAGCAGAAGACGGTGAAAACAGGAAAAAGAAAACGAGTCAGGTGTCTTTTTTCTTCATTTTTTTATACAGAAGAAGTCTTTTATAAGAAGTGGTGTGTTCATATGTGGCCTCTCATGATGCTCCTGCTGCTTTAACTTGTCTTTGACTTACAGTTTGTTTCCCACAGCGAAGCATTTGTACGATTCATAAACAGATGATACAAAGAACCAGAAGGTGGCAAAACTCGAACTTCAAATTAATCAAAGTAATCTTGTAAGTTAATTTCTTATTTCACAAAAAAAAGATTTTACTGAGACAAAACTAACCAAAGAACAAAAAGGAAAAAGGTTCTTTAAACCCAAATCAATTCATCTACCTATAAATCCAGTTTAATGCTCATTCTCCATTTACAACTAATGCCATTTAAAGTGCTTCAGATTTAAAGTCTCAAAAGCTTAATCTGTCTCTTTTCATTTGCATAAAAGGTCACCGTAAAGACATTGTAAGAATCCCTCATCTTTTTGCTCCACACATTATTGCACAGAATACTGCAGACAGTACTTTTAACAGGCAAGAGCAGCTGTTACACAAGATTATGTACCGTGACCTTGCATATTGTTAAAAGATATCTGAATAGCTGCAGTTACCGTACTTTATGTGCTAACACTGCAAACTTGTGGTTGGTGGCTCAACTATGTGAAACATGGCCAAGAGAAACACTTAAGTGGAAACCTGGTATCAGTAAACTTGTTTTTACTTTAAAATACTCATCAAAATGGGTAATGATGGTGCGTTTTTTACACATACCCATATAAGAATAATAGTGCAAAATCGTATTCCTTTGTGCAACCCAGAGTCCAAATGTTTTGGTGTTTTTGAAAAAAGAAATAAAGTGAGCCCACATCCCAGATTAGAATCGATCCAACCGACAGCAAAAATGTTTCTAACCCAGCTATGGTTTAGTTTAAGCAGACCTCGCAAGACTGATTAGCTTGACTGCTGAATTGAGCAAGAACATTGATTTGGACGCGAGGAATACAGCACAGGGAGGGCAGAATGACACTGCCCCGTTTATCTGGCATGGGTTTACCTTTAGCCTTGGCATACACATCTCACTCTCAAACACACACACTCGCCCTTCAATAAGGGAAACACTGGCAACCATAAGTGTCTGGAGACATGCATACACACACAATGGGCAGCAATGATTTCCTGTTTGGCACTGCTGAGCAACGCGTGACACAGCTGAGAGGATCAGGCTACTCTATGGACCAAAATGCAGGCAAACAGGCTTGCTATTCACTCTATCTTCTTCCTCTCTATTAGACATTTTCACATTTTATAAAGATTCACACAGTGAAATATGCCGAAGACAATTTATTTTAATCCTAATTTTCACTATTTTAATCCCTTGTTTTCTGGTTTTCCCCCCCTGCTTCTCCAATTTGTTGTCTCTTGCTGTGCATTTTCCTATCTCCATTTCTGTTTCCATTAAAATAAATGTGTTTTTCTTGGCTTCCCAGAGCAGCGTTGACTGCTTACTACTGGTCTACTGGTTTGGCGCAATGTTGAGCCATCGAACAGGTAAACATGCTTTATCACCCATGTGGATCCTCATTCAGCAACACACACGAGCTTCAACCCATTTTCCGGGGTAAACTAGAGATGCACATCTTTTTTTCAGCTGCAGCAGACAGATGGATTGGTGTGTACTCGGAGAGCTTGTTTTGTAAAAGCTTACAAAGCAGCACAATTATACTTTTATGCACTTTTTGTAGAGACTAAATGCATGTGTGTGTGTAGGTGCACTTGTGTGACAGCTGGGAAACTGTGAACTGATGTGTGTTCCTTCAGAGTTTCATGTCTCTTTGAATTTAGTCAGAGTTCTTGCACACGTGTGTCTATACAGCTTGCCTGAGTTGGTGTGTGTGTGTGTGTTTTTGTCAGTCTTGCTTTGTCTATGTGGCGTGTATTATTGGACGCGGCAGACCGGACAGCGCCAGAGGCGTACACCAAGCGGTCATGTGGCGTGACAGAGAAGAGAGTAGTGTTGCTGTCAGAAGGTCTTTTTAACACGCTGATGCTCTTTGTTTGGGGACATTTTGGGAGAGTTTGACTGCAAAAGGACTACAGGAAGGAGAGATAAACACAATTCTCCAAAACTCCCACAGAGACGCCACTAATGCCCCCAAAGCTCCCTACCTGAATATACAGCACTAATACCTTTGATCTTCCCAATGAGACGTGCAAATAAAGGGAGAGGAGGAGCAACAAGGAACAAAGTAGAAGCTCAGACACTAACACACACATGTACACAACACTTTCACATGCGCAAATATATTCCTCTAAAAAAAGTTGTTGCGTTCTTCTTTTCTCTGAAACTACATGTCATTGTGCTCACAGTTTGGTTTGTTAGATTTCATTATATCATATCATGGTGATCCATCACAGATTATTTGGTTCATTTACACATAAAATATTTGTTCTGTTCTTTTCTTGTCTGAATTTGTTAGTATGTAATTTGTACAGGTGACTCGAAAGGTAATGCCTTTTTAAACAACTCTGCGCCAATCTCATAAGTCCCAAAAGGTAACACAAACTATTCAGTATGATGCTTTAAAACAGGCTGGTCAGTGTCTGTAGTTCTGAAAAGAACATAAGATCATAAGATCTGGGGACATGTTAAATTTCGGAAAAGTATACATCAATATTTTTTAACCAACAAAATGTCTTTCATGGTGCCGTTTTAGAAATGTTTATAGTTGACATTTAATACACATTTGATTGGGATATTAAACACAACCGAACTGCTGCTCACCATTAAGGACGGGGATTCATGTTGTTCAGGAAAAACAAATTTGCCAGCCCAGGCTACTAATGCTGCATTAGTTATACTAAAGGTGTAAAGTTGTTATTCAAGGCTATAATATTTTGTACCTAAGTGTGTGCAATTTACGAGGTGAGAAACAATCACAACTACATTCAAGTTTTCCTTGAATTGTCCTAGTAGCAACAATTGCTCGTTAGCAGACATGATATCTATTTAACCTTGAAAAAAAAGAGCTAAAACGGTGTGCTAAAACTGTATAGCAGTTATCAAATTTGATCAAAATAAGATGCTTAAACTGCATTTATGAGACTACTTGAGATTCTTAAGATGGAGTTAAAAATCCTACCTGAATAATAGATATTGAATTACCTATTTTAACTTAAAAGAAAAGTTTTCTCAGTTTTAAATGTTGTCATAAATAGCAGCATTGTTTCCAGAATATGTCACAGAGAGCTACATATCATCGTGGAATTAAATGAATGCTGTTTTCCTTTTTATCTGTCTGTAATGAATACTTCACTCTGCTATCATTAAAGGCTTTTATGTTTCCTTTTTCTTCATACGTCTTTTTACTCTTCAGTTCTTTCACAGTGACTTTAAAATAGTAGTTCCAGTTTGTTTCTTTAACATATGCACATGGTTCTGAATACCATTTCCATGGCAACTGAAACCCATTACATGTGTAAGTTCTACTATTTAACAGGTGACTGACCCTTTTTTCTAATATGTGCAGGGTTTTAGGTTTCCTCAGAATGTAAGCAGTATAGCGAACTAAGCAATGAGAATGTGTGAGTCTACGGAGTGCAGTTGTTTTTCTTTTTCCTCCAAACCATGTCACTTACTGTCATACATTTACACCTGCACACACACACACATTTACAGATGCACATATTTCCATTCAGAAAGTGAGAAGCACCAGAGCACTGTGAAGATTAGTTTTTCGGACGTACCGCCATTTCACTTTTACCGATTTCCTTTTTCATTCCCACTCTTTTGTTTTGCCTCCATTTCCCCCTTGGTCCTCTACAGCAAAGGTCACAATCACGTCATCTTGACCATCAAATGCCCCTGTGTGTCAGAGGGCAGAGCTGTCTACAAGCAATCAGACTTTTAAATGTGACATTAGCGAGTTGAGTGTTAACTAAAGTATTTTGAGTAGCAACACTCTTTTCTTCTGCTGCAGCATTCATGTACATGTGCAAAGATAATAAACTGGACTTGTCTTCCATAAAATCCCCTCAATCTGAAAACTGTCATCTTTTACTGCGGGTTGCTGAGGAGATAAGTTCCTGTGACACACTACATTTCTATCAATTATGAATCGTAGTGTATGTACAAGTCATAGCAGCCAATTTAGAAACATTTCTGCACAGCTGTCAGAAAACCGGAGTCACTGACAGGCGGTGACAGAATAGTCCAAATGGGTTAGTGAGCTCAAGTTTGTTTCTTTGACACTCAATGGATAAAACAATCCTACTGTCTTGACTACGAACATGACAAAATGATTCCAGTTTTACGTTTTGATGGGCAGATTTTTTACTCTTTAGGGAATCTTTGGCTTTGGGAGACATGAGCGACCAAAAGGCTTCATGATCTTGACTGACCCATAGTCTCTGAGTGCCCCTTGGGTGGCTTCCTCCAGGGAATTGGGCCTGGTACACCATGAATCTCTTATAGGCTCTGATGTTCTGAGAGGCTGAAGGAGGGAAGTATGAGACAACTTTGGAGTTTGCAGCTGGGGTCCAGTGTTAAAGCAGGGAAGGCCTCTCGAAGGAGGTGGCAGCTGCTTATTCTGGTTTGCCGCAGGCCCGAAGGAACACCCTGACCTCAGAGGGGCAAAACCAGCAGAGCCCCCTGGCTTGGATGCAGGGAGACAAACACGCTTTCGAAGGCAAAGAGGCTGCAGCATACGAGGGCGAGTTGAACCAGCAGATCGTGGAGTGATAGAGTTCTGCAGCATCACAGGAGGGGGTCTCCACTCATGTTGTGCCACAGACTGAGCTGCTGACGCTGGGCTGTCTGTGGCAGCGATCCCCTGTGGAGCACCAGTACCCGGACAGAGCAGGTTGGTGCTGGGTAGATGACTCAGCTTTTCAATGCCTTCTGCCCCCAACCCATCTGCCACAAGAGTTTCAGGAGGTTGGTCATCAGCTATGCGAGTTGCTTCCTCTGTTCTACTCTTTGTGACCTCATTGGGGCCCTCGGTGTGGGGAGTTTTTACAAGCCTTTCCTGGCGGGGGTGCTCGCTGAGACAGGGGTTGAAAGGCTGTAGAATTTGAGGCTGCAGGAAAAGAAAAAGGAACGAATAAAGAAGAAATAAAGTCAGTTAACAATGTGTAAAGAAAGGCTGTTTGATCCCAATTAAACTCAGCCTTTTTTTAAGCATTTGCAGCAGTCAATAAAATTACAAATGAAAAAGTGCATAAAGAATTCAGGACGCTTTCCATCTGCTCATTTTTTTTCTATAATATTACAGCCTGTTTCCACTGGCATTCACTAATCTACTGCTAAAATGGGAGAGGCAAAGATACAAAGGAACCTCTTATAAATAAGCGGGTAGTAACCTTGCCACTGTCTGTCTGCTAAAGTTTTGAAAATATGTTTTTTGAGTTACTTTTGTTGTGCAGTTTTAAAGTATTAAAACCTGAGCTGAAGGGGTTTCAGCCTTTGTAAGCCAGGCTGAGTGTTTGGATGAAAGGAAACTTTAACCAACCTTGGTGTTGTCTTCCAACAACAGAGTTTTAATGCTTTACTAAACCAAAATAATCTGCGTTACATGAAAGGGTTTGATATGTACAGAACAGAAAAAAACATAACTTTGAGTGTGTGTTTATGATAATATTAATCTCCTTATTTGCCTATATTCAGCTATGAAAAAGCAAACAGATGCTATATTCTGTACAACCATTTAACTTTAAAAAGAAATGATTTCACTATACTATGTAGAGTGAAATAAAACTCTTTATAGAACAGTATTGGGCCTCATTTCCAGATAAAAAAAGCACATTACATGCCCAGACAGTGCGATTATCATATCTATCAAACTGCCAGTAAGAGTAAGTTGCTTATATATAATATAT